>CAJPEV010000416.1:29307-103253 GCA_905338385.1 Darwinula stevensoni
GGGGGGTGGGGGGGGGGGGGGGGGGGTGTGGTTGGGTGTTGCGCCAAAGGATTAAATCTTTTCTCGCCGCAATCGGGCGGAGGTTTACCTTTTATCGTTTCTTGGCTCGACGGAGCGCGGACCTCTATTCGTCTTCCATGATCTCACACTTGTGATTGGGGGGTGCGGGGGGAATGTGTGACCTTCGCAAGGAGTAAGGAAACCTACCATACCTCCAATTATCGAAGATTACTTCCATTCATCGATGGAACAGCATCAGGACAGCTCTATTTTTTATTATTGCCGTTTAGAATCAGTTGTTAAGCCCGGTCACGTAATTTTTTCCTCTATTTTTCTTCGTTCTACGCGGTTCTCTTTGGACATCGGCACCGGCACATAGAAAACCTGGCGCTGGTGCCAAACCGGCGGTTGCGAAAACATCTGTTCAGCCGATAATAAGCAATGTTCATGTAAAAAATTCACTTTGAGTAAGGAGATAAAATTCCCCAGGACAGGTTTACAAACTCAACAAGTTAAGCTTGTATACTAAAGAGAAAGACAGCAATATAGAGAGGGGTTTAAGCAATGTACGTTTCGAGATGAAGGGAGTAGAAGAACAATCCACTTTTGCAGCATGACCCTGACAAGATTGAGCGGAAGACTGAAACAGAAAAAATAAAATTCTCGGTCTTCCCGCCCCCTCCTTTCCCACTTCCTGTCTCCGATCCGACATGTTTTTTTTTTTCTTCCCGTCTTTCATATAGTCAGTCCCAGCATTTCCCAGATCGTGATAAATTGCTCGTCCATGCGGGTCACGCCGTCTCTTCCTTTCTCCGCCCGGACGGACCGTATTCGCCTCAATCCAATGGGACATTTCCCGTATCGATGCATCGATCTATCGTGACATCCCTAGTGTTAAGTGTGAAGGAAAAACTAGAAGTGTGCTGCTGGAATGAGGCGCATGTGGTCGAGGGTCAGAAAAAACTAACAATTTTTCTGTGTTTTGGGGGACAATAATGTGAGTAGACGGAACATAGGAGTTATACACATTAAATTAAGAAATGATTGGATTTAATAATGGATGGAAGAGATATAATAATTTTTTAAAGCTGTGTAGTTGGTGTATTCTGCGTAGATTAAAGTGAAAATTTGCGCATATTTCATATAAATTAGAAAAATGTCCCCAATATTTAAGCCATACGTTTCGACATCGTGCCAAAATCGGCTGAGACAAACAGTGGCGGTATATCGAGATTTGACTTTTTTTTCTTCATTTCAACTATTCCAAAGAAGACAGATTAACGAATGCTTTTCCCCGAGCCGAGACGGAGAAGCTTAGAGTGGGAGACTGTTCAAAGGCCAAAGATCCCAGATTAAAATTATCCATTAGCGGTTTCATGCAGCTCTTGGAAGGGGTCTCAGCATGGTGCCATTTACCTCTAGCGAGAAGATCTCCCGGAAAGCTGGAAATTTATACCGAAACTTAAAGCGCATTCAATTCAGCATCGATCGAAGCCCTTTTTCGATTCCGAGAAAACGGTTGATTATTGGTTCAAAAGACGATTGACACAGAAAAAGAGAGACTTAATTTCCGTTCATGAATGTTGCACTTTCATCCTTTGATATTTCAGGATGCAGCACCTTCAATTCAATTCGTTATTTCCCATCATGAAACAGATCGGTCATTTTCTCTGAAATGAAGCGACAGACAGATCAATGCAGAATGGAATGAGCTCAATTTGCCGCATAATTTGCAGGCACTGTGCTATCTCGAGTGTCTGGGTAGCGAAAAGTACCATTGCATCAATCCAATTCTCTCAACTCACACAGTGAGTGACACCGCATCCTTCCGCAACGAAAACGGTTAACCCCTTCGACCGATCCGAAGGAAATGCGAGCCCGACGAAAAACTTCATCTCGATAGACCGACGAGAAGAGAAGAAGTCCATTCTCCCCCTTCGATTTCTAGCGTCTCACCTGCGTGATGCGCAATGAGAGAGATTTTTCGTAGCGCTCAAAAGTGCTCCGTCGAAAACTTGAGGCTGTGGTTGCGAGATAACATTAGACGATACGTGCTGTTAAAAATTATTAGGCAAATCAATTCTAGCTGCATTCCCCCCATTTTTAGGGAAAACAGCCACGTTTGAAAGGTCGCAAAGAAGACTGCTTAAAATCGAGTCCGACCACTTCCAGGGCAGCAGCCACCCAACATCGAACTGCAACTGTCACTTGCAGGCCTTCCAGGATTGCATCATCAGTCGAAAGCGGTTTCACAAAAGGAGCGGGCGAAAGAGACGAATCTTTCGTCCGAATGCCTTTTAAAGATCTCTTTTCTTGCGTGGGACGCCGAAGAGGATGAAATTCCTCGAATTCCCGGAGGTCTTCGTCGCATTCCATTCCTCCGGTCCATTCCCGGGCTGATGCGAGTTTCGTCTACGATTTTCGCAGGCTCTTCGAAGACCACTGCGAGCTCTTGAACCAGTTCGAGAAATTCCAAGGGTTGGAAGCTCAAGACGAGCCGACGGAGAGGATGAAACTGGCGGACCACGCCAGGAACGCCATCGCCACCCTGGACAACGGGATCAAGTCCCTGGAGGACCTGGACCTGTTCTTCCAATACCTTCACGCCGTCGGGGAGACTCACATTTGGATACCGGAATTCGAGAAGGAAAACTTCAGGTCACCTTCATCCCTTGATATTGCGGGATGCAGCAGCTTCAATTCAATTCATTCTTTCCCATCATGAAACATATCGGTCATTTTCTCTGAAATGAAGCGACAGACAGATCAATGCAGAATGGAATGAGCTCAATTTGACGTATAATTTTGCAGGCACTGTGCCATCTCGAGTGTCAAGGTATCGAAAGGTACTATTGCATCAATCCAAATTCACTCAACTCGGCACAGCCGAATAACTTGTTAAGGTACGGATCCGTTTCCCTTTTGAGGCAGTTTTGCTGATCTCCAGGAAAGTGGCATCCACGATGGCAGACCACCTCCACTCCCCTTTCCTCCCGATGAAGGGAGATGAAGAGAATCGGCGGAATGCAGGTGGATGTCTCCGTAGTTTCCTCTGCACGCGACCAATTAGAAAGGGACAATGGGGGTTTTCAGCGATGAGGATTGGTGTCGACGCACCCTTTACATCTCCATTCAGGTTCCTTCATTAGGTAATATTTCTTCTGCGAAGTTCTTCTTTCTTCTTTCGTCCATCCGTGGAAAGAATAAGATTTCGTGGGCGGATTTCTTTAATTGCAGAACCGATTCGCTGGAATACGCGCCAAGTGGAAATCGATTGCAGTCTTGCCTCGATCTGCACGTTCCCAGGTAACACAGAACATTGAATCAACATGGATTGGATGTGGATTGAGTATGCGAATGTTGAAGGTTGAAGGTGAACATTGTTTCAATGTTGATATAATGTCGTCGCATCACATTGTGGATTCCAATTGAGGAATATTCGGATTATATTTATTAAATGTGGCATAATTGTTAACCCCTCTTCAAATGATGAAGGGTGGGACCTCTCCAATAGGTTTTAGGAGTACTATCAACCTACCACCAGTGTTGGGCGCGTTACTTGTGAAAAGTAACTAGTTACAATTACAAGTATTTCATCCAAAAAGTAATTAGTTACCAGTAAAATTACTTCTCACCAAAAGTAACTAGTTACAAGTAGAAGTTACTTTTCAAGTTACTTTTCCTGAACAAAAACTCTGATATTTCTACAGCTTCTCCACTTCGACAGAAGCTGGATGCATGGACTGAAAGCGAAAGTTACCCCTGATTTCATGAAAATTGAATTATGACCAGCACTTACTGGATAAATACTCATGCTCACTCTTTTCCCTGTGCCTCTTCCCTTTCCATGGGCTACTTAACAGGAATTATATACCGATAGACAGAATGNCAACTATTGAGTTGCATGCCGTTTATTATAAAGTATTCGAATAATGATTTTTTTTTAATTCGGAAACAAATACATAAACCATTTCCAATTATCCTAGGTCATCGCGGAAACGTCTTGCATCCTCTTATGGAGGTTATGTTACTAGGGTAGTGTAGTCTAGGCGCGTTCATAATGAAGTTCCAAGAGCGCTCACTAGATGGTATCCATGTTCCCCTGTAGCCTCCTAATGCAATTATGGATCCGTCACCTTCCATTAAAGCGTTTTCTTCCCACCTTCCTCTTATTATTACGTAATCAATGAACACATATATTAGAGAAATGTGGAATTATGATGTTCTGATTGCAGAATCTGATTCTGAAACAAATTAAACGTCCAGGTTTAGTGTGAGCGCATAGAAGTCTAGGTGATTGGTGACGTGTAGATCACACCCAAGAATAATCTGAAGTGATCCATTCACAAATCTTCTAAGAGAGGAGCTGATCAAATTTATCCTCGTATTGCAATCCAGTGAGGCATACAAAGCTTTGGTGTTGTTTGCAGAACAGAAGAATAACCCATCCTCTCAAACTGCTCAGTACTCTGTGGGTACTGACCTATAGATACTGAAGAGGGTTTAACCTCTTTTGTATATGTAGTTCATCGTACACAGGTCATGGGAGTCATTTTTATGAATTTACCTCTACTTTATCCATGGAGAAACCCAATCATGAGGGACTCATTGAGGAATGTTGAATAAATGTTGCCATAAATATTGTTTCAGCATTAACAAGAAATGTTGAAACAATGTTGACAAAAATGACATTTTCACATTGAATCAATGTGGCACCTCAATGTTGTTTCAACATTATAAATGTTGCCATGAAACATTGTTTCAATGTTGTTTCCACATGGATGTGTTACCTGGGTTCATCTTCGTATTTAATATAGGAACTCATGTTATCGTGAATGGAAAAGGATGGCGTTGAAACTGGCATCTGGATATTAACAGGGAACGGAGACCGTCCAGACCGAGTAGAGAAGCCTTGAAATTAGCACTCCCTTGGATCCCTCTTTCCTCTCTCCCCTCTCCCTATGCCTATCGAATCCTTTGCGAGTGCGAGTATCCTTTCAAGAGGGCCTGTGGACAGCATTCTAAAGGTGTGTCGGTATCATACCGACACAGAACATGGAATTTAGTTTGCTATGCAAAGTTTTATCGCAACCTTCATACCCTGCAATTGGAGAGACTGGTCTTTCCGTAGGGACAGGGAAGGGAATTCCATTTCCAAGGAAGCCGAGGCAGAGAAGTTCCAAGTTTAAATTATTGCTTTTTTTTTTTCAAGTCCATGCAACTCGAAAATAGTCGAGAAAAAAACCGAGTTAGGAAATAGGAATGGAAATATTTTAGGAGTAAAATTCCATGATTAATCGTCAAGTAACAAGTAGAAGACGGCTGGAAATGATGGTTTTAGAAGAACCTAATGTTCGTAATAAAAAAGGACTGAGTTGAGTCAAACCCCGACTGGTTCTACATAATTTACCTTCAATTAGCAATATGGAAAGAACAAGAAATACTTTCTCTGAAGTCAGCCGAAGGTTTCGGAACAAAGGCAAATCATAACGCAAAAATAAATGCATCATGAAAAATTGGACTTCGTCGCCTTCGACTGCGTTAGCAGCCTATATAAAACAGTGGAATATTGCGCAAGGATTCGTTCGCATTCGAGGGTTTTTTCTCCTCAAGGGACAAGTTTAACTCTCAGGCATCGTTTTCCTCATTTTTACGAAAACTTAATTTCGCAACGGTGATGAATCAGATCGCGTCCACTGATGTTAGTTTAAATCAGACAGACCTAGACTAGTAAAACAATAACTTCACTCAATCGGTGTACGTGGCCATATCTGTGATGAAATAAACAAGTGGCAGCCCCCGCCACCTAGCAAGTGCTCGAGAAAAATAAAGATTTTTTTTAACAGACGTGAGATGGCGACTGGATTGCGGCTCCGTCGGATTCCCCAGAGTCCAAAAGAGCGAAAAGGCTTCACTTTCTGGTCCTGGAGTTTCTTTGATCATTTCATTTTTCATTCGAAGAAATTCCGACGAATACGGAAGGGTTTACGATTGATTTTTGGCGATTGATTTAATGATCCATGGATCATTAAGTCAATCGCCAAAAACAAATCAATGATTGAATCAATGACTCGACGATCCATTTCACGATTTTCATGATTTTTCTTCACAATCGTGACCCTTGGAACGGCAGCGACGACTTTTGCAAGAGAAATCTTCCAATAGTAAGAAATAATCGTTAGAAACAAAATAGGGATTTTCACGTAGCAAAACATTGTATTTAATCATAGTTCTACCGATTTTTCTGGCAACGTCGACCACGATGCAGCGGCGCTGATTAGTCGCTGAATGCTCAGCAGTGAAATTTTATCTCAAAAACGGCAAGATCGATCGCAAAACCACAAGATCAACCCAAAGAGATTTTCATCACGAGCCAATGCACCCTTCCTAAATGCTTGTCCTCAATGCCCATCCTAAATGTTTGTCCCATAAAGTCCCATCATAACGGTCTGGTTACATTCTTTAAAACCAGGTGGCGAAAGCGTTCCAAACGATCGAGGAATAGGCATTGTAAATGAGGCCCGACCCCAGTGGCGTAACGAGGGGGGGGGGGGGGGGGGGCCCGGCCCCCCCCCCNGGGGGGGGGGGGGGGGGGGGGGGGGGGGGGGGCTTCAGTCCCCCCTCCCGGGCGAGGAAAGTTAAACCTCCCCCACCGTACCACTTGGTCCCCCCATTGGCGAAATCCTGGCTACGCCACTACCCAACCCCCTCTTGTTCCCTATTAGCATAGAGTAGAGAGTGTAACTAGAGGCGACACTCCGAGGGGTAGGGGAGGATCGAAATATGACAGAGACATCTGGTGGTTTGTTATCAGCAACACTTCCTTGAGGCGTGCTTCGTGACGGTGGAATCAGGAATCGACTCATTTGGGGATTCGACCTAATGGGATCCATCAACGTAGCACGTGTGTCTCGTTGAGTCTGCAATTCGGCCATGGAAGAGTTGATGTGCACACTCTAGGTAGAGGAGCGACAGTGACATCTATATTGCGCTCCTGTCCAGTGGCGTGCCTAGGAAATCCGAATGGGGGAGTCGCCATATGAAACACTGATTACCCACCCGAATGAGGAGGGAGGGGTTAACATTTAAAGAAAAACTAATAACCTACCCTGTATTTGTGGCAAAATAAAAAAAAATTGTGATCGAACGTGTAAAATTAACCCCAAGGGGGGGTTATGACCCCCAAACCCCCACCCTTGGGCACGCCACTGCTCCTGTCAATGAATGGGATTCGAGCGTAGTGGAGCTATTAGCCGGTCACCCTGGATGGCTTTGGCGAGAGCCTCCCTGGATGCGAAGAACAGAGGGTTCGCATTCCCTCTCGAGCAATTCACGTCTAGACAGGGGAGGAAGGGAAGGAAAACACGAAGAAATCAGTCGAAGACCTTTTTCTTCCACGGCGTGGAAATGACTTCATTCGAATATGACTTCTGCATTGAAGCTAATCGGCTGAGTATGCTCCGCGGCATAATTCGAGAGAGTGAACCCTCTAGTGCGTCGTGTACGGTTTGTTCAAGAATGTTTCTGCGATATCTTGTCTTAGACACACCTCGAGCCGCAGCACAGTGGCAATGAGAGCCGATAAAGAACCTAAGAGAACCTCTTGACCTCCGATTCGAATAGAGAGAAGTTAATTCAATCGGACGGGTGTCGGGGAATTAATCGTCGGTGAGCCATACAGTTTTCCAAAATGTTTTTTTTTTTTTTCCTGCCTCAATCATGGCACTTATTTCATCTAGAAAGTTTCCATGGGTTTCTATAGTGAGAACACCATCCATCGTCCTCGAATGCATTTTAGTCCATACATGAGAGAAATCGCAGGAATTAGAGCCAGGTTTCCTCCTCGTTGAGACCCGGTCTTGTCTTGTCGATGAGCAAATTGGAGAAAGCCGAACTGCAACCAAACGTCAGCGTGGAAATTGAAGCGGAAACCCTCTCATCAGGGATTCAATAACTTCATGGTTTGTTCATTGGTTCATGTTGGCCTTTGTACTGAAAGAGACGCCAAATTCTCTTTCCTGTCCATGGGTGGATATCTCTTGCCCGACCTTGTTCGCATGCAAACAAAAATGTTCTTACGCTCCTGAGGAAGTTTCACTTGGTGTCCCTTTCCATCCGATGAGCTATCTCAGAGTCAGTATTCATCTCTTTCTTAGAGGATCCTCTTTTATGCGTGCTAGACCGAAAACTCGCTCTGACGTCGCAGACAGGTCAGAGAGGTCATCCTGAATGAAGCCAGATCTCAGCGAGGAAATGATGGAGTTGCAGAAGGTATCCTTCCCGGGGAGGAGCTTACGTCTCGCGGAGGAGATAGATTGGTCGTTGGCAGGGAAGAAACGAAGTCAAAGGGGGAACTCGGAGTTACAATTGCTCAGAGGAAGAATTGAAGGAAGGGGTCTTGAGGCTGTTGCATCATGGCCATGAGAGCGTTGGGATCCCTGTGATGATGGTTTCCCTAAAACCCATCTCCCTCAGCAAAGAGTGATCTCTAGTCTTTACAATGATAAAAAAAATGAGTACCAAGAGCCCACTCTATCATGCTCAACGAATGTAACGTTGAAGAAGGAGGGAGAGAAAATTTTCAGCTTAAAAAAATATGTCGACGAGGTTTATGGGCCTGTCACTTAATAAAAAAAAAACTCGGAAGTGGACATAATGCTTCAAGACGGCATGGCCACACTGATGTCTCGAGGCGATCGAATGCAGAACGAGGAAAGTAAAGGGAATTGAAAAAACGGGAGAAGCCGGTCTCATCGATCAGATATGACACCTTTTGGAGGTCCACGGGTAACAGAAAAATGCTATTCATCATAGTGAACCCGGAGGGGGAAGAGGGGCGGAGAGACACTATGCGACATCTACGAAGCCCCTTTGCCCTAGCTCAATTTTCAAGAAGGGTATGACTCCGCTTTAAGGGATCAATACTTTTATATCAGGAATTATTTATTATTATTTTAATCCTCGACGGACCCAAACGAATCCGAAGGTACTATCCCAGGTACTACCAGAAGTTTCAAGCTGAATCGGTCGTCGCCCAGGAAGATCAGGACCGCGATAGTTGTGCTCCTGAGTGACCGTCGATAATACTTACGGGGGGACGAATTTACGGTTTTTTAACGACCGGTGCATGATTTTTTTTTTTACGGACTTCGTAGATTTTTTCTCCTGAAGATCTTTTTCTAAATCCTTCTACTCCTTTATCGAATAGACCTTCCTCCCTTCATATAAATTTTCCCATTTGCGAAGGTGAAGGAGAAATTCTTCTACTCGTAAGCCTCCGCCCTTGAGGCTATCGGATGCATATTCACGTCTCCCGCATCATAAACCTGGCAATCCGATGTTCTCGGGTGCGTCGGACCCGATATCTTTTTCCCTTTAAACTGTATCAACTGCAGAAAGGCTCTTACGTTTGATGATGAAAAACATAATTGGTGACCGCGATTTGGTGGCTCAAAGAATTTGGCGACAATTTCATTATATTTAGGAGGATAAATGAACGTAAATTTACATTTATTTTCTCAGCATAGACGGTGAGCAATAAGCCATTTGAAGATGAACTGTACTCAATATTTTATTTTTATTTATCAATATTCTAAACTATTACCTCCCATTGGAATACTGTATTTTCTTATATTCTTTATTTATTCGTATTCTTTGTTGCGCATAAAAACATCAAACAAACAAAAAAGGACATTAGGATGGAAAGACCTTGGCAATACAAATCATCTTCTGACAAAACATCGAAGACACGTCAGCGGTCCGATTGTCGATCACTATGTCGAATTCCTGAACGTCGAGTGAATGGAACGGTGAAAGTCGAAATGTCGAATGAACGAAACGTCGAAATGGACTTGTGTGCCACTGCTCGCAAGTGATCGCTCACTTCGCGATCGAACTACGAACAGACAATTTGATGAACGCGAGTACTTCCTAGAGAACAAGGAGTTGCCGGATTTTCCCAGCGAGTGGGAAAATCCTGCAGAATTTCGAGAAATCGATGGAAATGAAACCACTCAAGATCTTTTCTCCTCGGAGACAGGCGCAAAACATAGCGTGCATTGCCGAATCTTCTCGTTCGCTTGATGATCGTGCACTTCCAGAGGTTCCTACATTAGTTTATCAAGAGCCACAATTGCACGCGCATGGCAACTTCGGTTTTGGCACTTCTAGTACACTTTCTCCTTCATACACTTTTCACGTCTGTAGTACCCACGAACAATCAATAATCTGCTACCTTTTTTGGGACTGCTATGATGGTCTTGGTTACGACCCCATTTCGACTGACAGATTTGCGTGGAAGTGCGCTTGTTACTGATGCAATCGACTCCACCAGCGCTGACTGACGCAGACAGGTCGACGAGACAGTCTTCGCTGCCTTTAGGGGGGAACCTACCCAACCTGAAAATTGAGCTAGGGCGAAAGTGTTCCATAGATGTCGCATAGCGTCTCCCCGCCCCTCTTTCCCCTCAGGGCACTCCGATGGGAAGCATTTCTTAAAAATCCATCACCCCCCCACCCCATCGGTATTTTATCTGATCGATGGGAACGAATTTCCCCCTTTTTTTTTTACAGCTCCCTTCACTTTCCGCGTTCTGCATTCACCGCCTCGAGACATCGGCGTGGTCCTACCGTTTCGAAACATTATGTCGACGTCCGAATTTAAACAAATGTATATTTAGCTAATTTGGCGCATATCACTCCAATACTCCGGCACCGTTCTCCTACTTGAGACATGCGCCTCGATGTACACAAATGAGATTTGAAAGTTGACTTAACATTTTAAAAAAGTCGCATCACAGTGCAGATAGCATACTCTGAAGTCGTAATACACTGTTTTCGGATTGAATTGGTACCCCCCCTAGGAGCGCTTCCATCAAGTATAGGCAGGACACCTTGTGGGAGGAAGGTGAAGTATTAATAGAACCATCCAACAACCATGTGGAGCATCAGGCTTGACATCTTGAGGATCGTCTGNCGCTTCCATCAAGTATAGGCAGGACACCTTGTGGGAGGAAGGTGAAGTATTAATAGAACCATCCAACAACCATGTGGAGCATCAGGCTTGACATCTTGAGGATCGTCTGAAAAGCTTGTCTTTTCTCTGTTCTCCACAGTAGGGGGGTACCAATTCAATCCGAAAACAGTGTAGCAGGCTGATCTCCCCATGTCAGACTTGTACAGGAAGTGACAGGCCTACGATGGTCATAAAACTCGTCTCCATTTCCTAATAGCCTAAAATGATCTTCTCTCCCTCGTTCCACATTGCATTCTTTGAGCATGGTGATGCAGGTCCCTGTTCCCCATTTTATTTAATTTAAGGAACTGATATCATTCTATGCCGGGGACCTTTTTTTTTGGGGGGGTGGGCGGGGGGACTCCATCATTAGAGGAATCCTAACGCGCTCATGGCCACAATCCCTGAATACGACGTTACCCAGTACGTCTTTACGGATGGCGTTTCCAAGTATACCAACCGACTCGATTTTGAACTGGAGTGCTGGGAAGGGAGATTCTCCATGGACGTGATGAGGCGAGGGTCCGCATTCCCCCAGAAAGGAATTCATATCCAGACAGTGGAGGGGAGGCGATGAGGAATCAGACAGCAAAGAACAAATTCTTTCCCCAATTCCGTTTTCTCCATGGAAAGAACGACTTTATTCAGGATGACCTTTCTTCTCTGACCTGCCTGTGATGATGTGAAAGCAAGTTTTCGGTATAACATGCATAAAAGAAGATCCTCTAAGAGAGAGATGAATACTACCGCGAATATGGCTCATAGGAAGGAGAGAGACACGGAGTGAAACTTCCTCACGAGCGTCAGAACATTTTTGTTTGAATGCAAACAGGATCTATCAATAGTCAGATATCCACCCATCTACAGAAAAGAGATTTTGGCGTCTCTTTCGGCACAACGACTAACATGAACCTATGAACCAAAAACAAAGCATGCAATTATTCAATCCCTGATACTAGGGTTTCCGCTTCAATTTCTAAGCTGAAATATGTTTGCACTTAGACTTTCTCATATTTGCCCATCGACGAGATCGAACTGGGTTGGTACTCAGCGAAGAGGGAACATGACTCTAATTGCTGTGATTTCTCCTACGCATGGATTTCAGTTCGTTTGAAGATGATGAATGGCGGTCTCACTATAGAAACCTTTAGAAACTTTCTCGATGAAATGAGGGCCAGAAAAAAACTGAGCTGTTTTCATACGGAAAGTTATAAGGCTTACCGATAAATGATTCCCCGATGTCCGTCCTAATCACTTCTCTCTATTCTAATCGGAGGTGAAGAGATAGCTTAGGTTCTCTATCAGTTCCCATTGCCACTGTGTTGCAGGCCGAGGTGTGTCTGGACACGATGTCGCAGAAACACTCTTTAACCTACTGTACGCAACGGACTAGAGAGTTTACACTCCCGATTATATGCCGCGGAGCATACCCAGCCGTTTACATGGACAGGTCATTGAATAAAGAAGTCATTTTTGAATGAAGTCGTCATTTCCACGCTATGGAAGAAAAAGACCTTCACTGTCTGGTTCCTTCGTGTTTCTCCTTCCCTTCCTCCCCTGTCTAGACGTGGATGCGTGGGGGAATGCGGACCCTCTGCTCTTCACATCCATGAAAGCTAAAGCCACAATCATGATAGGTGATCACCTAATGAGGAACAAGAGGGGGTCGGGTCCTCGTTTACAACGCCTATTCCTCGAGTGCTTGGGACACGTTCGCCACCTGGCTTTAGAGAATGTAACCAGACCTTTGTAATGGGACTCTATGGCGCAAAAGTTTTGCTCGATTTGCATGAAAACAGAACCAATTTAGGAAGTGTCACTTGGTGAATTGGCTCGTGATGAAAATCTCTTTGGGTTAATTTCGTGGTTTTGCGATCGATTTTGCTGTTTTTGAGATACGGATATTAAGTACTGAATAGTACTTGATAATGGACTTGGTACCTCACTCAATAGAAGGAGATTTAAGTCCGTAATTCAGTGATATATTGTTTATAGGGGTGAGAGGGAGTACTTTTGCCGAAGAGCGCTTTTAAATGTTCAGGTTGGAAATTAAGGGTAGAGCTAACCCTTAAAGGCTAGCAAGAAATCTGCTCACCCGTGACCCGTGAGACTCCCGAATTCGACGATATCGCAGAGCAGAGTTCTGAGCAACGAAGGGGAAATAAATCCGCGATGAAGGGGAAATAAATCCACTCGAGAGGCTCGTGTGTTTTTCGAATGCTAAATGCTTGCAACAAAACTTCCTAGAATCCGTGCTAGAATCTATTGTGATATTCATGAGCTGATTGATGTAACGGAATGGACAGGAAACTCGGGTTTAATGAGGGTCTTACAACATGCATGCGAATAATTACTTTTCGTCGAAATCCCGGATCGACGATGCCAGCCTAGATTCCAGGAAGGACAAGGAAAGGGCAAGCCTTGCCCTTAGCATCATCCCACGCGCTTTTTCCACGAAAACCTTCGACTCCCACTTGGAGGCATCCAAGCGCATGGGATCGAGCCTCCGATCGGGGATCAAGGGGGTAATGGACTCAGCCTCGCACGATACATGAGCTCGACCAACGCACGTGTTCTTGCCAGAATGAATAGCGGGGTGAGGATGCAAGGGTCGGGGGGTGGGTTCTCAGATTTTCTGATCCTCCTCTCTTCCCTCTCCACACTCTTAAACACATAACCGAGGCGTTCTAGCTCAAGTAGTCAAATTTTCGTCACATTCGTTGGGCTTCAGACTCCGATTTGCTTGAAAAAATTACTGCATGCTGGCAATCAAGACTTATGAAAAAATCCAAAATTTTGGCTCTCTGGTTGTAACGGATCTCGAGATATGCGGCCCCAAACTTCGCCCCCTAGAGGAAAAGTGGCCATTAGGATTAAAGCGCTATCTTTAGTCCTATTCGAGCTAGAGACGCGTTTTTAAAAAACGCGTCTCTAGCTCGAATAGGACTAAAGATAGCGCTTTAATCCTAATGGCCACTTTTCCTCTAGGGGGCGAAGTTTGGGGCCGCATATCTCGAGATCCGTTAGAACCAGAGAGCCAAAATTTTGGATTTTTTCATAAGTCTTGATTGCCAGCATGCAGTAATTTTTTCAAACAAATCGGAGTCTGAAGCGCAACCACCCCTTGATCACTTGAGCTGGAATGCCTCAACCATTGAGTAACCGGTGCTAAAGGTTCAAAAACTATTTTCTGCTCTTCAAATCAAAGCTACTTCTAACGAAACAGAATGGTTAACTAAAAGTCATGTCTATGAAAAGTTATCCTTGATCCACATTTAGACATTTCGAATCATGCTTAAGAATTACGGCATTTCCAGTAACACTGGATCGTTTAATGAATATATAATGATAGAATGAACCTTCTAATAAAGACATTGTCCTCGTTCCATGAACGTTCTGTGGAGTTAAAGATTTCTACCTTCCGCCATCTAATATATATAGACGATCATGACTGACTGACTGACTGACTGACGCTAATTCTAACCATGTTTCAAAGAAGTCAGAAAATGAAACTTGGTACACATGCACCTACTGGGATGCAGAGTTCAGAAAAAATCCGAATTTGGAGGTACATGCCCTGGGGGTACACATTTAGGGGGGAGAAGTTTTTAAAGATATATATTGTGACGGATTAGGATGGCATCGAGAGGCTTAACTGAATGTCCTGGGTTCGGTGGTGTAGTGGTAGCACACCTGACCGGCAAGCAGATAGCCCAGGTTCAATTACCGGCCGTTCCTTGGCTTTCTTTCGACTTCTCATGCCTTCCAATTCCTGTTACTCATTCCCCCTTCGTAACAATGTTTTTGCTCGAGTTAAATGGAGAGACCCAGAAAGCTGAAACTTGGCTTGGACGTGTCTATCGAGACGATGAGTTCGGGAAAAATGTATAATTTAAGATCCATTCTCTGTGGTGGCATATTTTTAGGGGCCGACGTATTCAAGTAATTTTTTTTGCCCTGGCGTATTGAGCTAGTGTGGAAAGATTAAACTTGGTACATAACTACCTATTGGGATGCTGCGTGCAGAAAAATTCAGATTTTGGAAGTATATGCCCCGGGGGCGCAAATTTCAAAGGGAGATGTTTTCAAATAACTTTTTGCATCAGTTAAACTGATGAACATGGAAAGCTGAGACTTTGCATGAATGTGACTACCGAGACAAGGAGTTAAAGAAAAATGTTAAGTCTCGATACATCCCCTGGGGAATTTTTTCGAGGGGCGATGTTTAAAAAAATATTGTCGTGGCGAATTGGACAGAAATGGAAAGGTGAAACTTAGCACACGTATAAGTGACATGATATTGTTATTCTTGAGCTGTGGGAGTATTCAGCGTTCATGGTGAATCCCCTCCGGGCATGGCTTTTGGGTGGGTCAGCTATTCCAAAAATGTTTTTTCACCAGCGAAAAGGGCAAACATATAATATTGAAACTTTTTGGGCATGTGTTTCACTGAGGATGGATTTCGGTAAAAAAAAAAGGTACATTTCGGGTAAAAAGGCTCAGGGAACAGATTCTGCATAATGAGTATTTTCCCGAATTTTCTGATCCAGCAAAACAGGGTGCTAGAAAACTTAAACTTGGCAAAGAAGAACCTAATGGAAAGCTGAGAAAAGAAAAAAATATACTTTTATTATATATAGACGATCGTGAGTAGCTAACTGACAAATAGCTATTCGCATGCTGAGTTCACGAAATATTCTACTTTGGTGATACACGCCATAGGGGCACAGCTTTTCGGGGAACATATTTTCAAATAGTTCTCTTTGCTTCAATCAAACAGAGACACATGGAAAGCTGAAACTTGGCAAGAACGTGACTGCTGACGCACTGAGCTCAAATGTCAAACGTCAAATTTCCAAAATATTTTTGGGGTTCATATTTCTTGGGGACGTAAAGTTTACAAATAATTTTTCATATCCTACCGAATCGGGCAGAAATAGAAAAGTAGCTGTCGCATGCATAACAGTCGTGATGTTGATTTCAGGAAAAATTCAACTTATGTTGTGCGTCTCCCCAGAGCACAGCTTTTGGGTAGGTCGCTTTTCCAAATACATTTTTTTCCGCTAGCAAAAAGGGAAAATGTATAAGGCTGACACTAGATGCCATGCAGTTCCCTGAGCCTACATTTCGAGAAAAAAATTCCGTTAAAACTCATCAGGGCACTTTTATTCGGTCCCATATTCCTGAACGTTTTTTTTTTATCCAACGAAACAGAGCCAGAAACTTTAAACTTCCCTCAGAAGTACCTGTTTGATGGCTGAGTACAGGAAAAATCCTACTTTCGAAATATGTTTCCTAAGCGTAGATTATAGGAGGAAACCATTTCAAAATGTATTCTCCACCGTTACAAAAAGGGACACAAGAAAAGATTTCAAGTTAGGGACACTAGAAGCCATAGAAGTAATGATTTTGATAAAAAAGAAAGATTTTCATCTCCAAAAGTCAAGTATTTCAATGGGGACGTACTTTATAACGTTTTTGCCATTTCGCAAAGAATGAATGAATTAATCATTATCCAAGGTAATAGAGCGCCGAAGGCGCGACTATAGCGAATTTGTTTGCCCGAAGGGCAAACAAGCTCGCTAGTAAAATATAATGGTTTTCTCTCTTCGAGCGAATTAAAAACCATGCACGAAAGTAGAAGTCTTCCTGATATCAAGCATCAGCTTTTTCCCTCTTCATGATTTACGATAGAATCTGATAATGAAAACCCCCGTGGAGTCACCTTCGTAGTTGAATAACAGTTTGTGGAAGAATTCAAATGTCTTCCCTTGCGCTGTCGTGTGGAAGGATTCCGCATCTAGTGGAAACTAATAGAGACGAATTCAAGCTGTATTCGATATTGACTCTCAATAATGGCTACTTTGTCGCCATCTGGCTTCGGTTGTGCGAACCTCTTTTACGTAACGTTTCACGTAAGCATAACTATTATTATGGAGGACTTCAATTCTGTTAAAGTTACGACGGTCTGGTAACTTTCTATTAACGTTTTCATACGTGGGTCCAGAAGACGATAAAGGTTGATGACTTTTAAGCGCCGTTTATCTTCAAGAGCCACTTCTAAATAAATGTCACATGAAAGCTACACTTTTAAGAGTGTAGCTATTGAGGAGCAGGACGAGCCCATTCGCTCGCTCTGGAACGGGACTTGCGCCCAGGAAAGAAGTAGACCCTCGGCGAGCGAGTGCCTTTGCCATTCTGCCTCCAGGAGCGTTGCATGTGTCCAAAAATGAAGGTCAAGCTGCCACTCTGCATCCTCCGGAAGAATCCAAAGGAAAAACAGGGAAAGAAAGCTTTTGCACTGCCGCCTCCATCCCCTGCCCCCGCTCCCCTCGATCCTCGATTACCCCTCACCTTGAGACAAAGAATTTCCATCATGAAATCGTGGAAAGGCATCTCGTGTGACATGACGCCTATCGGGATCTTCGTGTTAATCAAGTGAGTTCTAGCAATGTTCCTGAGGTTATACTTGTATATCCATTCCGAGAGAGCAGACTTTCAGGACCCTCACTCTACCTACTTGGACGTGTTCTTTTCAACCGTTTGAAAAGGGGCCTGGATCGTTCATGACTTACTGCTGTCGAGTAGGCTTCTTACTCAAAAGTGAATTAAAGGTCCCTTTTCCTATTTCATCCGAGGACAAGGAAGTTTTAGGACGCGAGTGCTTTGCATGCGCGTGGAGCTATAAGTATCGCCAGAGTTGTGTGATCGAAATCCCTCCTGCGTTGCATCTATTTACAATGTTTAATGAATTAGATCGGTAAAGATAATTTGATTATTTACTTCGGGTCTAATTCACTCTTAATTTGTAACCAAGGTTGAAAAGAGGGGGGGGGGGAAATTATCGCATTTCATTCGGCTAGCGATGTAAAAAATCTTCATGTGCCCGTGGCTTGCGAGATTAACGCAGCTGCAAAAATCCCCCTCCCCTCCAGGGTGCAAGAAAGTTGCTCGATTCGGATCTTCCTTTTTGGTGATCTGCACGAAGGCACAATAGCACAGAAACAATTTGACATTACAATATTTGGGTGCACATGGCAGGAATGAGAGGGAGAACATATATACAGATTTTTCTGCTTTTACTTTGACTGGAGCATCCTCATCCTCCTGGAGGAGGTCATGAAACTGGATCATTAGTAATGTTTTTAACGGAAATATTGAAAGAAATGGAAACGGGATTTCTCCTCACAGGCAAGAGGATCTCTTGACCGTCTCACGTTGTTGCGTCTCTTTCAGGACCTAGGTACGAGATTAAAATGGCAGTTTTTTTGAGTCATCATTCTGAGGAAATCACCCAGAGCATGATGAATGATGCCTTGGATTCCCTAGATTTTTCATTTTTCCAGGCATGTAAAAATTGAAATCACCTCATCGTCTTAGACTCACCATGGAACTTGCCATGGGACTTATGAACGCAGAATATTGCGGTAAGGTCAGACCGTTTCCACGCGTTTCGGATCTAGAGTTTCGGAAGGGAAAACAAATAAGGCTGGAAGCTGAAGTAAAAAACTCAGGTTGCATTGTCTGTGATCGTGAACCCATTCAAGGGACAGGTTTTATCCCAAAAGTAGCTAGTATAATTTATATAAAATAACTATAGCCTAACCCAATTGTTACTTGGAAAGGATTCGAGGTGTTGTATTTGCTATCTGTAATGGCTTTCCCTTTTCTTGGTTCAGATATTATGCCTGAATTACAAAAATGCAATTATAATTAGTAGTTCCCATTAGTCAAAGACTGTGTTGTGACAACCAAAGTGTACCAAAACTAGCATGACGAGTTCGGCTCCGAAGTTCCACATAAGATTAGTCGTCGCCCAGGATAATTGGGACCGCAATAGTCATTATGCTTCCGAGATACCTAACGATAAGTTGACAACTGGAGCAGGGCAATCCGGTGCTTCTCAGTACGTCGGACCCGGTTGTGGAACATCAAGAAATATCTTTCGACTTGCCACTGGTCATTGTGTAGTTTCGGCACGCTGCTTTTAGAACAGAACAGGGAAAGAACAAAATGGTTCGGCTAGGGATCGCGAGTCCTGGATATTGCTTCTGATCTGCTGGTGCCGGACCCCATTAAGTTGGGAAAAGCAGATTCGAAAATTTATGTATGTATGCATTCAAAGCTGCCAGGAATCACGATTCCTGATGTTTCCTTTGCATATTTCCGGATATTTTGGGCAGATATGCTTCCAGGAATTGGTCAATCTCCACAGGATCTTTTTTTTGCTGTCAGACTTACGTGCAGAAAAACTTCATGAAAACTCCAGCCATTGAATTCAGGAAAAATCACAAATTACATGAGGCTGAGGTTTCCATTACGTAATCGACTTTTCTGATGAAACTCTTAGGTCTTGAGAGGCCTAGAGGGTAGACGAGGAATTCTTTACCCCTTTTAAAAAGTGAGTTTCAAGCCTTTCAGCCCGTTCTCTGCGAGTTCTTCAAAACAGATTTCCGAAAATCGAAGGCCCCTGAAAAAAAAATTGAGCCTTTATATGAAAGGTAGCATTCCGGATCATTCTGGCACGACGTTGCTATTGAAAAATATCCTGAGGTCGTCTTCCGAAAATGAGGAGGAGAGGGAAAATTTTGTACAAAAAATAATGTTGGGGTTCGAACCGCGACTTTGACATTGTTGCAGTTAGGAAGCGTAATTCAAGTATTAATTTATGTTTGTCCGGGGGCGCTCTATATTTATAAAATGGATAGATTAGGAAGTCTTCATCTTCTGAATGGATGGGTTACAACTTTCCATGATCTACTCCCAGTCCCCCTTCTCTTCCTCCTCCTTTGATGAGATCGCATGGAGAGGAGGTCATTGTGTAACCGATTACGGCTGGTATCGATCCTCGGTCTCACGCAGAGCAGGCAGATATTACTACTCATACCTTCTGGTTATCGACACTGATTGGGTCTGCTTTCAGAACTTTTTTGAGATTAAAAAGTGAAGGAGAGATGGGACGGATGATGTCACGTTATTGTTTCCGCTCATGGAAAACCGGAGAGATGAAATCTTTAAGAACGACAGACTGAAGGCGCATCACCCCTAATGTATCGGGCCTTCCCATACAAAACGTTCATCTATATTTCACAGCTCATTCACCTAATATTTACCTGAATGATTTTCTGGCAGTTTGAGAGGGGGGGGGAAAGGGATCAAAAGGGGGAAAAAGGGAAGGAAAGGAGGAAAGGGGGAGGGAAAGGGGGAAAAAGGAGGGAAAAATAGGAAAAAGAGGTAAATCCCCAATTTTCATCCGAAGTTTATGGGAAAGGACTCCTGGAGCAAGATCTGGAGAAGAGATGAAACTCGAAGATTAAATTCTGGGAAATGCAGAGGAAATTTCCTCCTAGCACCTTCGCGCTTATCTTTGTTACCCTTGTGAGACACGTTGGAACACACTACTTGACTGTGAAGGGGCAAAAGAAGAGTAAATAAGACGGTAGCGGTAAAATTGGGACAGCAAAACTGAAGTAAAAAACAGGAAAACTCTACCTCTCCCCCTTTTTAATTTTTTTTTTATCATTACAATTTTTTTTAACTTCAGTTTCACTGTAATAATCTTACCTTAGGAAAAAAATTGTTTGCAAGGGTTCCCTGTTCTGTTCTCTTGTAATTCCTTCCAAATCCTTCCCAACAAGGACTTTCTCTGATTTCCTTCTCCTTCCATGGCCGAAATCCAAGGAAACTAAGCTAGATGAGCTTGAAGAAAACATTCTAGCTCAAACTCCTCGAAAAATAAGGAAAAATTGCACTGTAAAAGTGAATGTGAATTATAATGTACGTGTTTCATTCATGAATTTAAAACATAACAAGAATTAAGCAAGAAAGTCATGGAAAACGCCACTTCTCATCAATACAAGAGGATTAGCTCTGTCACGTTGCAAGGGAAAGTTAAAACTGGAATCTTGATGGAAAACTGGGAAGACGTTGCCAGGTCACACTAAGCAATCGGGAAAAACCAAAATAAATCGTTTAAAACAGGAAATAGATTGATTCGAGATGGATCTATTCCAGATGCCCTGTTCAGATAAGTATTTCTTGTCTTTGACACGCTACAGATAGAATTTGAAGATACCGGGATTTGAGAAGGAAAACTTCAAGGTATGCCCCGTCGTGTCCTTGTAGTTTTCATCGGAGAGGGTTGTGGACTGATAAAATGTTGTCCATCAGAAAATCAAAGGACCGTTCCTGCGTGCTGTGCGAGAGACGCTGCAGGAGCGATACACTCCAAACATCGAGGCCATCTACAGGGTCACCATAGATTTCCTCATCGAGACCCTATTCGACGGATACGAGAATGGCCTCAAACGTCAATAGGATTATTTCATTTTCTCAGGCTGTTTTGGTGGGGCTTTTGATGGACCTTCTCTATTAGTCCGCTCAATGGAATGACTGAATACATACGGCTTCTACTGGAACTGGGGTAATTGCCATTCACACTTCATGGAAGGCAAAGAATATTAATCAGAGATTGAGATGAGGTCCCTCCAAGCCTCATTCCTCTAGAGGGGGAATGATGTTCAGTCGGAAGAATGGAGTCAGGGAGACCGCTGGCGAAGCAGGCGAGCAACCACGTTGCCGCTAATCCACTGAGTTCCGCTCTGATGCAGAATTTCTCTTTCACTGTATTTACTACGACTTTATCAATGAAGATTCTCTAACGAAGGTCTCACTTGCCTACATGCTTTGGATGCCAAATTTCGTCCTACACTTTTTCATAATTAAGGAAAATCTTTGGAACAGCAAACTTCAATAATGATTTTGGGATAACCAATGCGTAATTACAAAACCGAAATTTTATTCACTTTTATAATCCTAGGTATAGCATTCTGCCTGAAATTAAAGCTAAATTAACTACTAAGCACTTCAGAAAAATTTTGGCTCATGTTCATCCACATTTCATATGAAAGGCTGAAATGGACCTTCCTGCCTTTTATTAGAGCGGAATTTGTAAACTCTTTGTCTCATCCTTCACCATAAGTTGCGACAAGATGGGTTCCAACTACTTTTGCCGTTTTAAAAGAGAGTATATATGCCTATTATATTACAAGATACTTTGTGGACATAATAAAGATCCTTAAAAAAGTTTATGTTACACCCCGTCGGGTTTATAATTCATTTATTTTATCATATGCATCATATTACCTCCAAGTTGAAATATGAAATACCATAACTAAAGGTTCCTCTTTGGTCCATGATAGTGGACGTATATCAACGACGACACACTCGGGCATCCACTTAAAATAGACCAGATGAAGTATGAACATTACTGATTTCAATATCACATGTACCTACCACTTAACCACAGATGCTGCTAGCTTCTCTTCAATGAACCGTGCCATTTTCAAGTATCTGATTTGAAAGAAAGTTCTCGGAATTTCTTGAATATCCAGTACAATTTTTTTCCAGAGCATGCTAGAATGTTCTGCGTGTGTTTATAAGTAGGTCGTGTCCTTCGGCATACAACCGTATATTATTACAGCCCTGGTGCTCTCCGGCCATGAACCAGCCCTACCCTCTTACTAAGGAGCAAGTTCGCCTGCTTCTTCTTTATGATTTCCGAATGGAGAAGAAGGCAGCCAATTCCATCGCCGACATCAATACCGCGTTTGGCCCGGACACTGTGTCCAAGAGCACTGCCTATGATTGGTACAGTCGCTTCCAGAAAGGAAATGAAAGCCTGGAAGACCAGCCACGCACCGGTCGTCCTTCGGAGTTTGATAACTCTGCCTTGCAGGAGGCACTGGAGGCCAACAACCGGCAAACATCGCGAGAGCTTGCGGACTTGCTGGGTGTCTCCCATACAACTATCCTTCATCATCTGGCTGAGCTTGGCAAGAAGGCAAAGTTGGGGTGCTGGGTACCCCACAAGCTGGATGATCGGGACCGCCAGCGACGAGTAGACATGGCCATCTCCCTTCTGTCACGTTCGCGCCGAACGGATTGGCTAGACTCAGTGGTGACAGGCGACGAAAAGTGGACCTTCTATGCCAACATTCGACGAAAACGTCAGTGGGTGGACGCCGGAGCATCGGCCGAAAGAGAACCCCGTCAGGAGTTGCACCCCAAAAAGATTATGCTCTCGGTCTTCTGGGATTCGAAAGGCATCATCATGTTTGAGCTGTTGCCGCAAAACACCACCATCACTGCTGCCTACTACTGCCAGCAACTCGATCGGCTGCAGCAGAAACTGGCTGAAACACGCCCAGAAAGACAGAGAACCATCCTCCTCCACGACGATGCCCGGCCGCACACCGCTAGACAGACTCATCTAAAGTTACTGGACCTGTGCTGGGAGGTGCTGCCGCATCCGCCCTACAGCCCCGACCTTGCCCCGTCCGATTATCACCTTTTCGTTGCCCTGGACCGTCACACGGGTGGAAAGCAGTACGCCAACCGAGACGACCTGAAAACCGATTTGGCCAACTTTTTCGTCGCGCAGCCGCCAGAGTTCTATTGGAATGGCATCCATAGTTTGCATAAACGTTGGCGTGAAGTGATAGAGGCCAATGGTGATTACATTCATGAATGAGATGATTTTGCTTTTAAATAAACTGGGTTGTAATAATTGTTCATGAAATTCCGAGAACTTTCTTTCCAATCAGATAGAATACCTTGTAGATTTTGGTCATAAATGGCCATGGGAGGGGTGAAACCGAGAAAACTTCCTCTCCTCTCTTCCTGCGTTCATCATAACTGGTGGGTCCATCACCGAAGAAATGAGTCTGAGGATAGAAATCCTTTTTTCATTCGACGGGCGCATATTTTTAGGGGCCGACATTTTCAAGTCTTTTTTTTTTGCCCTGGCGTATTGAACTGGTGTGGAAGGATGAAATTTGGTACATAACTACCTATTGGGATGCTGTGTGCAGGAAAATTCAGACTTTGGAAGTAAATGCCCGGGGGGCACAAATTTCAAAGGGAAATGTTTTCAAATAATTTTGTTTGCATCAGTTAAACTGATGAACATTTAAAGCTGAAACTGCTAGGCAATTGTTTGCTTACGTCTCGAGTGTTCTCCAGATGCTGCCTCCCGTTTTTCGACATATCGACGTTTCGGCTTGTCTCATCGCACCGCACGCGATCCCATTCCCTTGGATGTCGCTCGGTGATACTTTACCCCTGCACAAAGATGTGTCAGTCCGTTCTTTTAGAGCCATCGGTCGTTCAACAAAGGAACTTCAAAGGACTACTTTTCATGGCCTTGCCTAGATCTTACTTGCCGAGATCCATGATTTGACGATCCATTTCTTGATTTTTAATAATTTTCTCCACAATTGTGACGCTAGGAACGACAGGAACAACGCCAACGGACGCGATCGGACGCGGCGCCGTTGGGCTCCGAGGAATGCTCCTTCGCAAGGCAAATCTTCCTATCTTAAAGAATAATCTTCAGAAGAAAATTAGGGAACATCACATAGTAAATCATTGTATTTAATCGTAGTTCTACCGACCTTTCTGGCAAAGTCGATCACGATGCAGCGACTCTGATTAGCAGGTGAATGCTCGGTAGTGAAATGTTATCTCAAAAACGGCAAGATCAATCGCAAAACCACGAGATCAACCCAGAGATTTTCATCGCAAGTCAATGCACCAAGTGCCCCTTCCTAAGGCGGGCGTGTTTTCATGCAAATGAAGCTAAACCCTTGCGCCATAGAGTCCCATCATAACGGTCTGATTATATACTTTAAAACCAGGTGGCGAACGCATCCCAAGCGATCTAGGAAGCCAGGATGGTTTCGGCGAGAGACTCCTTGGATGCGAAAAGCAGGGGGTTCGCATCCCCCCTAGAGGGGGGGGATCCACGTCTACACGGGAGGAAGGGGAAGGAGGAACACGAAGAAATCAGCCGAAGATCTTTTTCTTCCACGGTGTGAAAATGACGAATTCATTCGAATAAGGCTTTTGTATTCAAGTCCAGGTAAACGGCTGAGTGTGCTCCGCGGCATAAATCGAGAGTGAGAACTCTCTAGTGCGTCATGTACAGTTTGATCAAGAATGCTCCTGCGACATCTTGTCAAAGACACACCTCGAGCAGCAGCATAGTGTCAATGAGAGCCAATTGAGAACCTAAGCCATCTCTTCACCTCCGATTCGAATAGAGAGAAGTTAATTCAATCGGACGGGTGTCGGGGAATTAATCGTCGGTGAGCCATACAGTTTTCCATTATGTTTTTTTTTCCTGCTTCAATCATGGCACTTATTTCATCTAGAAAGTTTCCATGGGTTTCTATAGTAAGAACACCATCCATCGTCTTCGAACGCATTGAAGTCCATACGTGAGAGAAATCGCAGGAATTAGAGCCAGGTTTCCTCCTCGTTGAGACCCGGTCCGTTCTCGTCCATGGGGAAATACCTCGTAGGAGAAAGCCGAACTGCAAACAAATGTCAGCGTGGAAATTGAAGCGGAAACCCTCCTATCAGGGATTCAATAACTTCATGGTTTGTTCATTGGTTCATGTTGGCCGTTGTACTGAAAGAGACGCCAAATTCTCTTTCCTGTAGATGGGTGGATATCTTACTATTGATAGACCCTGTTCGCATCCAAACAAAAATGTCCTGAGCACGTGAAGAAGTTTCCCCCGTGTCCCTGTCCATCCTATGAGCCATCTGAAGCAATATTCATCTCTTTCTTAGAGGATCTTCTTTTATGCGTGCGAGACCGAAAACTCGCTCTGACGTCATAGACAGGTCAGAGAGGTCATCCTGAATAAAGCCAGACCTTAGCGAGGAAATGGTGGAGGTACAGAAAGTATCCTTCCTGGGGAGAAGCTTACGTCACGAAGAGGAGGTAGGTGGTCGAGGAGGAGGTAGATTGGTCGTTGGCAGGGAATAAATGAAGTCAAAGGGGAAAATCGGAGTTGCAATTGTTCAGAGGAAGAGTTGAAGAAAGGGGTCATGAGGCTGTTGCATCATGGCCATGAGTGCGTTGGGATCCCTGAAATGATGGATTCCCGAAAATTATTTTCTCTCCCACCTTCGCCAACATTGCATTCCTTGAACATGAAAGCAGGCTCTTGGTCCTCCGTTTTTATTTTCATTTTTCATCATTGATCACCATTGATCACCAGAGATCACTCTTTGCAGAGGGAAGATGGAAAATCCATCTTCCCTTAGCCCAAAAAAAATCCCTAAAAAAATGGAGATGAGGTTTATTGGCTTGTCACTACTAAAAAAAAAAAAACTCGGAAGTGGACATCCCAAGTAACACAAGATATTCCAGCAACGTTTAGGAAATGTTGATGTTGAATGTTGCATCTATGTGTAAATGTCCAAAATGACAACGATGTCAAGAGTGTCAACATTCTCTCAATGTTGATAGTTAATGTTGCAATGACATTCGTAGAAATGTCGTAGCAACATTCCAAGTGGAAACATTGAAGCAATGTTATATCAATGTTGTAGATCAACTTGCAACATAGAGCAACATAGTCAACATTTCGGAAACGTTACATCAACATACTGTGTTACTTGGGATATAATGCTTCGAGACGGCATGGCCACACCGATATCTCCAGGCGATCGAATGCAGAACGCGGAAAGTGAAGGGAATTGAAACAAAAGGAGATCCTCTAGTCTCTGAGCAAATCCCCTCAATCAGATATGACACCTGTTGGAGGTTCATGGATAACGGAAAAATCCTTTCCATCGTAGTGAACCCCGAGGGGAAAGAGGGGCGGAGAGACACTATGCGACATCTATTAATACATCAATTTTCAGGAAGCGTTGGACTCCCTCTTAAAGGAATCAATAAATTTTATATTAGGAATTATTTATTTATTTAATTCTCGCTGGATCCCAGCGAATAAGAAGGTACTACCAGGCTCAGGTACTACCAGGAGTTCCAAACTGGATCGGTCGTCGCCCAGGAAGATCAGGACCGCGATAGTCATTGTGTTCCCGAGTGACCGTCGATAATGCTTACGGGGCGGGACGAATTTGCGTTTTTTTTTAACGGCCGCGGGATTTTTTTTTTTTACGTACTTCGTAGATTTTTTCTCCTGAAGATTTTTTCTAATTCCTTTTAGTCCTTTATCGAATAGACCTTCGTCTTTCGCATAAATTTTCCTATCTGTGGGGGTGAAGGGGAAATTCCTCTAAGTCTCCGCCCTCGAGGCTATCTGACGCATATTCGCGTCTCCCGCACCGTAAACATGGCAATCTGATGTTTCCCAGTGCGTCGAACCCCGTCGCAACTGCAACCACACTCATCGGTCGGCCTGCCACCGGTTGTAGCGTTTTCGGCGCGATACCCCGAGGGCAGACCAGTAGCAGAACGAAGGATATCCTTTCCCTTTAAATTGTATCAACTCCGTTACGACTTACGTTACTTAAGACTTATGTTTGATAATGAAAACATACTTGGTGACCGCAATTTGGTGGCTCAAAAAATTTGGCGACAAGTTCATTATATTTAGGAGGATAAATGAATGTAAATTTACATTTATTTTCTCAGCATGGAATGGTGAGTAATTAGCCATTGGAAGATGAACTGTACTCAATATTTTGTTCATAAAAACACTGGGATGGAAAGACCTTGGCAAAGCAAATCATCTTCCGACAAAACATTGAAAACACGGCGGCGGTCCGATTGTCGATCACCATGTCGAATTCCTGAACGTCGAATGAATGGAACGGTGAAAGTCGAAATGTCGAATTAACGAATCGTCGAAATGAATTTATGTACCATTGCTCGCAAGTGATCGCTCACTTCGCGATCGAACTACGAAGAGGCAATTTGACGGACGCGATTACTTCCTATAGAACAAGGGTGACACATAGTGAGTGGGATCCTGCAGCATTTCGAAAAAACCATTGGAAATGAAATCACTCTCGATCCTTCCTCATCGGAGACGATCGCGAAATATGGCGTGCAGGGCCGAATTTTCACGTTCGCATGAGTATCGTCCACTTTCGGAGATTCCTACATCAGTTTGTCGTTAAGAGCCGCAACGGCACGTTCATTGCAACTTCCGTTTTGGCACCTTTTCTCCTTCGTACGCTTTTCACACGTGAAGTACCCATGAACAACCAATGATCTACCTTTCTGGGAATGCTATGATGGTTTTGGTTACGACCCCAATTCGACGAGACAGTCTTCTCTGCCTCAAAGGTTGACAAGAAATCTGCTCTGCCATGAGACCCGTGAGACTCCCGAATTCGACGAAATCGCAGAGCAGAGTTCCGAGCAACGAAGGGGAAATAAATGCACTCGAGAGGTTCGGGTGTTTTTCGAATGCTAGAAGCTTGCAACAAAATTCCCAGAATCAGTGCCGAGCTTTGAAAGCCTACTTGTAATATTAATAAGTTTTCATCGAAGTGACGGAATGGGCAGGAAACTCGGGGTGAAACTTAATGAGAGTCTTACAAAATGCTTACGAATAATTACTTTTCGTAGAAAATCTCGGATCGACGTGGCCAGCTTAGGATCCAGGAAGGTCAATGAAAAGGCAAGTCTCGTCCTTGGCATCATCCCGCGAGCTTTTTCCACGAAAACCTTCGACTCCCACTGAGAAGCATCCAATCGCATGGGATCGAGTCTCCCATCGGAGGTCGAGGGGAAAATGGCCTCGGCCTCGCACGATACATGAGCTCGACCAACGCACGTGTTCTTGCCACGGATGAATAGCGGGGTGAGGATGCAAGGGTCGGTGGGTGGGTTCTCAGATACTTCACCTCCCTCCTCCTCCCCCTTCTTCCCCCATCCTCTCCCCTCCTCCTCCCTCCCCCTCCTCCCCCCTCCCCGGCGATTTCTTGCATGGCAGAAGAACGAAGGAATGTTGCGCTTTCCGACGTTTGCTTAAACCGCTCTGCTAACATGCGTACATTATTCCTGCTCATCTTTCGGATGCTTCATCCGACAGGTTCGCACAGGTACAAAAATAGCGCGTGATGAGAACCGTCAATTTCGCGAAGTCGGGACGTCTCATGACCAGTTTTCCTGGCCACGCAATGAATTTTAAACTAATGCGGATGTAAACTTCGATGCTAGTTTCACATATATGAATACTGTGATGAAACCACTCCTCATTCCTATCCTTCCCTCATCGGTCTGCGGAATGTATTAATAATTGCACTGGAACGTTCATAATTTTCATGACTTCCTCCAGGATGAAGAGGATGCTCGCGTAAAACAATCAGGGAAATTCCAGACATCAAGTGGTAACACCAAGTGGTGACGCCAAGCGGACTCCCTGTTGAACATCAGAAGTATGGCTGTCTGTTGATGCCAGGAGTACAGCCTGTACCGCATTTACGTCCAGTAGGTCGGACCCTTCGCGGGCGCGTTACGGGGAGGGACGAAAAACTGCCGTTCGAGACGATGCCGAAGCGAATGAGAGGCATGAAAGAAATTCAGCGAAGAAATAGAACACGATCACCACATTGCTAAAAGGGTGTTCTGGCAAACGTTTCGAAGGTAAGACAGGCAAATATACTCTCCAGGTCTCGAAAGACCGAAACGGGAGGATCTCGACTCCCCACTGCTTTTGTGGGTCTTGAAAGGCATACGACCATGTACTTCGAGGGAAACTGTGGGGGGAGCTACGGTAGTATGGGATTAACAGTCAGCCGCTGCGAGCCATTCAATCCTTGATGCATGGTAAGCATCCCAATTACCCTCATCCAGGACCGGATTAACTCATAAGCTAATGAGGCTATAGACTTAGGCCTTCATATTTTTAGGCCCTTCATTCAATTTTTTTTGTTGCAATACGTAATTCATACTTTAGGCCCTTCCCTCCCATTAGCCTTAGGTCCCTAATAACCTTAATCCGCTCCTGCCTCCATGGATCAAACAGCCTAACAATTTGTTGAAATTGTTGAGCTTGTATACTGTTTTTCATCAAGATCGCTCAAATCCTTCTTGATTGTCCTTTTTTTTGGCGATGAATATATTTGGACATTTCCTCATCGATAGGAAGAGTGAATGTTTTCCAACTAGACATGTATGCATGGCGACAGTTCCTATTCGTATAACAACATAGTCCCATATCAGTGGAGTTTCCCATTGGTTCCAAGCTCTCGAGAGACAGAAAGACACAATGGAAACGAATAGTGAAATCTCTCAATCTCATACCGACCAAGTCAATTCGATATTACTCAATTGGCTGTCTCATCCCAGAAGTACGAGCACTACCTGTTTTTTTTTTCAATTCTTATATTCGATTCCCTCGCTTATGTGGAAGAAGTGTCAATTTTTTTCTATGATGCAGTTGAGTGGTTTCAGGAGATAGCGGAAAGAGAAACCTGCTCCACATTATGAGCGTGATGAAACCCCGGTTTGCAGAAGACCGAAATGAGTTATAAATAGGGATATAAATAGAGACGAAACCAGATCCCGAACGAGAAGGGGCTCATGAAATACTAAACAACGCGGGAACGGTGTTCGCGATCTCCTGTCCTTTGCCTAGCCGCTGAGAAGCGGAACGAACCCATCCCCTCGCTCTGGACCGGGACCTGGGCGCAGGTCCTGGTCTGGAGTTAGACCTTCGTCAAGCGAGTGCCTCTGCCATTCTGCCTCCAGGATCCACGACATGTTTTCAAAAATGAAGATCAAGCTTCCACTCTGCATCCTCCGGAAGAATCCAAAGGAAAAACAGTTAAAGAAGGCCTTTCCACTGCCGCCTCCATCCCCTGCCCCCGCTCTCCTCGATCCTCGATTACCCCTCACCTTGAGACAAAGAATTTCCATCATGGAATCGTGGAAAGGCATTTCGTGTGATATGACGCCCATCGGGATCTCCATGTTAGTCAAGTGAGTCCCAGCGATGCTCCTTAGGTTATGTTCCGAGAGGGCAGACTTTCAGGACCTTCACAGTACCTACTTGGACGTGTTCTTTTCAACCGTTGAAAAGGGGCCTGGAACGTGTATGACTTATTTCTGTCAAGTAGGCTACTAACTCAAAAGTTAATAAACGGCCCCTTTTCCTTTTTCATCGGAAGAGATGAGAATGAAAGGTGGCGCCTAGGGGTATCACAAGGCTCTGCACTGGAGGGAAGTTTTAAGACAGGAGTGCTTTGGGCGCGCGGGGGAGCTATACTTATAGCTCCCCGCGATACTTGTGCAATCGAAATCCCTCCTGCATTGCATCTATTTACAATGTCTAATGAATTAGCTCGGTAAAGATAATTTTATTATTTACGTCAGTCTAATTCATTCCTAATTTGTAGCCAAGGTTGAGAAGAGTTAGGAAATTATAGTATTTCATGCGACTAGCGATTTAAAAAATCTTTATGTGCGAGATTAACGCTGCTGCAAAATCCCCTCCCTCCACCCAGGGTGGGAGAAAGTTGCTCGATTCGGATCTTTTTCACTTGAGTTAGACAATTTTTCACTTGACTGGGACACCTGCATTCATGCATGAGTGTTTCAGTCAAGTGATAAATTGTCTAACTCAAGTGGAAACACTATAAGAGATGCTTCCAGAAAAATTTCCCGGTTTCACGGGATATGTGATTCATGATGTCTTGGATTTTTATTTATTTATTGACTGGAGTATCCTCATACTCCTGGGGGAAGTCATGAAATGTTATGAAGTTATATATTTTTTTACGGAAATCTTGAAGGAAATGCAAGCGCGATTTCTCCTCACAGGCCGGAGGATCACTTGACAGACTCACGTCGTTGCGTCTCTATTAGGAGATTAAGATTAAGGCTGGATTTTGGAAAAGAGAACTATCCGATAATGCTGCTTTATTCCAGGGAAAATACATATTTCCTGGAAATAAAGTGGTATCATCGGATACTTCTCGGTTCAAAAATCCACCCTAAAATCACAGTTTTTTAGTCATCCTTCTGAGGAAATCACCCAGAGCATAGCGAATGAAGCCTTGGATTTTCTTAATTTTTCATTTTTCCAGGCATGTAAAAATTGAAATCGCCTCATCGCCTTAGACTCGCCATGGAACTTATGGATGCAGAATATTGCAGTAAGGTCAGACCGTTTCCGCGCGTCTCATTGCTTAACAGGGGCAAGATTGCATGCTATCGCGCCCAGCTTTATTCCACAATGCCGTGTATCCCTTCAAACATCCTCATAACCCTCACAGTGGCAACTCCAGTTTTGGAAAGGAAAACTAAAAATAAGGGCGGAAAGCCGAAATTAATTACTCATTTTACAATGTCTGTAATCGTGAACCCGTTCTAGGGGTTGGTTTTATCCCAAAAGCAAATATAGTTGAATAATCTATAGTCTAACCTAATTGCTACGTGGAAAGGATTGGAGGTGTTGTATTTGCTATTTGTATTAGATTTCCCTTTTGAAGGTTCAGATGTTGTGCTTGAATTTCAAAAATGCAATAATAATTAATATTTGTCATGAGTCGAAGACCGTGTTGAGGGTAATCGAAGCGTACTAAATATAACATGACGAGTTCGGCTCAGGAGTTTCATACTAGATCGGTCGTCACCGAGGATAATCGGGACCGCATTGATCATTATGCTTCCGGGATGCCTAACGATAAGTTGACAACCGGGCATGGTAATCCAATGCTTGTCAGCACGTCGGACATGGTTGTGGTGCATCTGGAACTACCGGTCGGCTTGCCACTGATCATTGCGTAGTTTCGGCACGATGCTTTAAGGACAGACTGGGGAAAGAAGAAAATGATTCTGCTTGGGATCGCGAGTCCTGGATATTGCTTCTGATCTGCTGGTGCCGGACCCCATTAAGATGGGAAAAGCAGATTCGAAAATGTATGCACATATACATTCAAAGCTGTCAGGAGTTACGATACCTGATATTTCCTTAACATCGAATGTTTTGAGCGGATAAGCTTCCTGGAATACACCAATCTTCACGAGGTCATATTGAGCAGATATGCTTCCAGGAATAGGTTAATCTTCCCAGGATTTTTTTTTTTGCTGTCAGACTTACATGCAGAGAACTTCATGTAAACCATAGCCATTGAATTCAGGAAATATCACAAATTACATTAAGCTGAGGCTTCCATAACCTAAATGGCTTTTCTTATGAAACTCTTAGGTCTTGAAAAACCTAGAGGATAGACTAATAATATTTGCCCCTTTTAACAAATGAGTTTCGAGGCCCTTTCAGCCTGTTTTCCGCGAGATCTTCGAAACAGATTTCCGAGAATCAAAGGTCCTTTTAAAAAAAATCGAGCCATTAGATAAATGGTAGCATTGGGGATACATTATGGCATGACTTTGCCACTGAAAAATATCCTGAGATCGTCTTCCGAAAGTGAGGAGGAGAGGGAAAATTTTGTACAAAAAATAATGTTGGGGTTCGAACCGCGACTTTGACATTTTTGCAGTTAGGAAGCATATTTCAAGTATTAATAGATGTTTGTCCGGGGGCGCTCTATATTTATCAAATGGATAGATTAGGAAGTCTTCATCTTCTGCATGGACGGGTTACAACTTTCCATGGTCTATCCCCAGTCCCCCTTCACTTCCCCCTCCTTTGATGAGATCGCATGGTGAGGTCATTGTATAACCTATTACGGTTGGGATCGATCCTCGGTCTCACGCATAGCAGGCATACATTACTACTTGTACCTTCTGATTATTGACACTGATCGGGTCTGTTTTCGAAATTTTTTGTGATGAGAGATGGGACGGAAGATGTCACATTATCGTTTCCGCTTATGGAACACTGGAGAGATGAAATCTTTAAGAACGACAGAATGAAGGCGCATCTCCTCTAATTTATCATGCCTTCCCATACAAAACGTTCATCTATATTTCACAGCTCATTCACCAAATATTTGCCTGAAAGATCTTCTCACAGTTTGAGAGGGGGGAACGAAAGGGGTGAAAAAGGTAGGAAAAGGGAGAAAAAGGGGGGGGGGGGAAATAAGAAAATGAGGTGAATCCCCAATTTCACCCAAAGCTTATGGGAAAGGACTCCTCTAGTAAGATCTGGAGAAGAGATGAGACTCGAAGAATAAATTCTGGTGAACCCAGAGGAAATTGCGACGTAGCACCTTCGCGCTTATCTTTGTTACCCTTGTGAGACAAGTTGGAACGCACTACATGACTGTGAAGCGGCAAAGGAGCGGTAAATAAGTGGTTAGCGGTAAAATTGGAATGGCGAAACTGACGTAAAAAACTGGGAAACTCTCCCCCCGCCTTTTTTAATATCATTTATTACTATTTTTTTTTTACTTCATTTCACTGTCCTAATCTTACTTCAGGTAAAAAATTGTTTGCAAAGGTTCCCTGTTCTGTTCTCATGTAACTCTTTCCAAATCCTTCTCAACAAGGACTTTCCTCGATTTCCTTCTCCATCGATGGCCGGAATCCAAGGAAACTAAATGAGCTTGACGAAGACATTCGTGGTCAAAACAAACTCTTCAAAATACTAAGGAAAAATTTGCTCCGTAAAAGTGAAAGTGAACTAAAATGTGCGTGTTTCATTTACGAATTTAAAACATAACAAGAATTAAGTAAGAATGTCATGGAAGACGCCACTTCACATCATCATTGCTAGAGGCTTAGCAATGTCATGTTCCAAAAGGAAAATTAAAACTGGAATCTTAATGGAAAATAGGGCAGAAGCTGCCAGGTCACAGTAGGCAATCGGGAGAAGCCAAAATGAAGCAACGGTCGCTTCAAACAGGGAATATATCGATTAGAGATGGATCGATTCCGCATGGCCTCTTCAGATAAGTGTTTCCTGTCCTTGAAGCGCTAAGGATGGAATTTGGCGAGGAGATTTATTCATAGGATTGCAAATATGTTGGGTCGACCGGAAAGTTCTGGCCGTTTCGAGAAAATTCCAAGCATCCGAGTTTTTTTTTAATAAAGCAAAAAAATTAATTCAACGAAGTAATCGCCATCACAGTCAATCACTTTTTGCCAACGATCAGGCAGACTCCTGATTCCATCCCTGTAGAACTGAGCTGGCTGTGAGTCGAATAAATCAGTCAGCCGGTTTTCGACCTCGGCGTCATCGTTGAACCTTTTCTGGCGAAGATGGTCGTCCAGAGCGCGGAAGCGATGGTAGTAGGTTGGCGCCAGATCTGGGTTATACGGAGGGTGAGACAAAACCTCCCAGCCCAAATCCAGCAGTTTCTGCCGTGTGATCTTCGGGTCATGCAGCCTTGCGTTGTCGTGCAGGAATCGAACAAGACGGTGCCCTGGCCTCACCGTGCGGAGTTTGTCGGGGAGCTTCTGCAGCCGATCGCAGTAGTAAGCGGCGGTGATGCTAGTATCGGGTGGGAGCAGCTCAAAGTCGATCACGCCTTGCACGTCCCACCAAATGCACAATATGACTTTTCGGAGGTGCAGGTCACCTTTCGGCTCTGGCTCTGGCTGGGCATCGGCATCGACACACTGGCGCCTGCGTCGGTAGTTGACGTACGGCATCGTCTTTTCGTCTCCAGTGACTACGGAATCCAGCCAGTATGCGCTCGTACGACAACAGTGAAGTGCAGATCTCACGGCCTTCGCAGTCACGGTCGGTCAGATCGTGGGGTACCTACTGACCCAACTTCCTCTTCTTGCCGATTGCAACCAGGTGCACCACGATCGTGGACTGGGCGCAGCGAGGTGATGTCGCTACGTCGCGGGTACTTTCCCTGGGATCGGCTTCCACTGCGTGCTCCAACTGCTCGTCGTCGATTTCAGATGGGCGGACTGACCTGGGCTCATCCTCGATGCTGTAATTTCCAGACCGGAAACGATCGAACCATCGTCGCGCTGTCTTTTCGCAAACTGCACCTTGGCCAAACGCGGCGCAGATGCGGCGACTCGTTTCGACTGCTGTGATGCCAGATAGGAAGTCGTAAAGAAGGCACTGACGTTGGGCGGTCTTGTTAAAGTCAGGGTTATAGGCTTTGAACGCCTAAGCAACTAATGCATAAACACGGCCACACACCCTTTATATACTGCTACTGTAGAAGGTTCGAGAAAGTTCCAGAAGTATTTTTTCCTGGAAAATTCACGAAACGGCCAGAACTTTCCGATCGATCCAATACTAGCAGTAGAATGGTCTTTCAACTACGTCGCATTCATTCCCTCAACTCCGTTCGATGGCTGCGATATGTCTGCAGGCTCTTCGAAGACCATTGTGACCTCCTGAACCTGTTTGAGAAATTCCAAGGATTGGAAGTCCAAGACGGGCAAGCGGAGAGGATGGAACTGAAAGACCACGCCAGAAATGGCTGCGATATGTCTGCAGGCTCTTCGAAAACCATTGTGACCTCCTGAACCTGTTTGAGAAATTCCAAGGATTGGAAGTCCAAGACGGGCAAGCGGAGAGGATGGAACTGAAAGACCACGCCAGAAATGCCATCGCCACTCTGGACAACGGGATCAAGTCCTTAGACAACCTGGACGTGTACTTCAAGTACCTTCACGCCGTCGGGGAGACTCACACTAAGATACCGGGATTTGAGAAGGAAAACTTCAAGGTATGCCCCGTCGTGTCCTTGTAGTTTTCATCGGAGAGGGTTGTGGACTGATAAAATGTTGTCCATCAGAAAATCAAAGGACCGTTCCTGCGTGCAAGATACCGGGATTTGAGAAGGAAAACTTCAAGGTATGCCCCGTCGTGTCCTTGTAGTTTTCATCGGAGAGGGTTGTGGACTGATGAAATGTTGTCCATCAGAAAATCAAAGGACCGTTCCTGCGTGCGGTGCGAGAGACGCTGCAGGAGCGATACACTCCGAACATCGAATCCATCTACAGGGTCGCCATAGATTTCCTCATTCAGACTCTCATCGACGGATACGAGAATGCCCTCAAACGTCAATAAGATGATTTCATTTTCTCAGGGTGTTTTGCTGAGGCCTTTTGATGGACCTTCTCTATTAGTCCTCACGATGGAATGACTGAATACATATGGCTTCTACTGAAACTAGTGTAATTGCCATTCACACTTCGTGGAAGGCAAAGAATATGTCAGAGAATGATATGCGGTCCCTCTAAGCCTCATTCCTCTAGAGGGGGAATGATGTTCAGTCGGAAGAATGGAGTCAGGGAGACCGCTGGCGAAGCAGGCGAGCATCCACGTTGCCGCTAATCCACTGAATTCCGCTCTGATGCAGAATTTCGCTTTCACTGTATAGTGAATTTATATATATAGTTTCACTGTATACTGTATTTCACTCTCACTTTGGAACAGCAACCTCCAATCATAAGTTAGAGATAACCAATGCGAGATTACAAAACTGAAACTCTTTTTCCCTTTTACAATCCAAGGCGTACAATTCTGCCTGATATCAACACTAAATTAACCATTATCCACTTCAGAGATTTTTGGCTCATATTTCACATTTTCATACGAAAGCTGAAGTGGACCTTCCTGCCTTTCATCATAACAGAATTTGTAAATCCCTTTTTGCTTAGTTTCTTTCTTCATCATAAGTTACGACAAGATAAGTTGCTACTACTCTCGCCGTTTTGAATGAGTATATATGCTTCTTATATTGCAAGATACTTTGCGGATATTAGAAATGTCCTTTAAAAATTAAATGTTCCTCCCCGTCGGGTTTATAATTCATTTGTTTTAATCATGTGGACCATATTACCTCCAAGTTAAAATGTGAAAACCATATCCAAGATCCCGCTTTGGTCCGTGATAGTGGACGTATATCAGCGACGACGCACTTGGGCTCTCACTTTCACTTAAAATAGGCCGGATGAAGGGTGAACACATTTGCAATATCATACACTTCAGCACAGATGTTGTTGGCTTCTCTTCAATGAACCGTGCCAATTTCAAGTGGAACACCTGGTAGATTTTAGTCTTAAACGGCCATGGGATGGGGTAAAACCGAGTAAACTTCCTCTTCTCTCTTCTTGCGTTCATCATAACTGGTGGGTTCATCACCAAAGAAATGAGTCTGAGGAAAGGAATCCTTTTTTCATCTGATATTGACAAAGTTAGTCTCGTTGGAGAATTTAAATATCCATGTTGGTGAATCTGAAATCTGCTCCTCCTGATCAGTGATGGTGCCATGTAGCTTGTGCAAGAAGTATTCCTTACTGAAGGTAATTTTCAAGCATAACTCTGACAGCGACTCAGCATTAACGGAGCCACCCCGCCGGGGCCACCGATAGCTCATATCTGACCCATTATTCCAAGAAACAGTGTATCACAAATTGGCAAATCCCTCTGTACCTAACCTCTCAAGGAAAACTTGTCCTAATCCATTCAACCTACGGTTCCTAGAAGTTCCAATGTTTCGAAAGCTTACGCATCTAAATCCGCCTATCCCATTCATCCAGTTGCATGCGAGAGTCCCATAATGCCTTTGAATTCCAACTTTCTTATTTCAGTTTAGGAGTTGAGTTTCTTGCATTGCACCACACATCAAGTGTGAAAATTTACTTTACGGAAGGTGAGGCAGCGATATGGAGAGAACGAAAAATACCTAATCCCACTAACTCATTGAAACCAGAGTGAAGTATGCCTTCGGTTTCCCGAGTTGTGATGGACATAGACATAGACTAGTACTGGAAATTGGACTTCTTCGTCTGTATCTCTATTAGCTACAGAACCGTTCGATATTGAAAAGTGGAACATTCCGCAGGGATTCCTTAACGTCCGAGGGCTTATCCCTCTCACGTGACAATCCTTTCTCAGACACACTGCTTTCTAAATGTTTCATTTTACAATAGAAGGTACAAGTGTCCAACGGCATCTAATGACATTAAGTTGAATTAGACAGATCTCGACTTGTAAAGTAATAATAGAAATTCCTTAAGCTTTACCGAATCGAAGTGAGACGTCTAGGTGTCATAGGTATAGGGCAGGAGAGAAGAATGAGTAAGCAACAGGCTTGCCATCTAATGGACACTCTACCGAAAACAAATTTCTGAAAACTGAAGCGAGATGGCGGGTAGGGCGCGTCGGCATGCAATCATCCCTGATGAGTTTGGATGATAAGAGTTCTATGGGTTCATTATTTTTAGCATGAGAAATACAAGGGTTGGTACGAAATTAATGCCAGTTATTTTTCATGCATGGTAGGTCTGAGAAAGAATTCACGAACAAAAAAAATACTCTTATTTCCCATCCTTGCCGCGCCCTATTTCGCAGAGAGCCATCAGTTGCCGGCACCACTGCAGGCGTCCAGGATGGCTGCTTCTCTTCATGTACGTACATAGCATACCCAAGTAACCATTAGAAATTGAAGACATTTACAGTGGACGGTCCATCTGTCCGGAGATGGATGAGAGTCCAGAAGTAGACGTCCTTTGGATGTTCATAGGATATCATCGCCATGGATGGATATCATCGCAATCTTGTCGCTGATTCTGCTCTTTATCTGGCAGAATCTCCCTGTAACTTACCCTCAGTTATTTCAATGTCATCGAATGACGTTTTTATGAAATTGCGATACGAGCTCTGAATAATTTGATTTCTGGGGTTCTTTTTCCTTCAAATCTCTCATCTTAGGTCGAAACAAAGACACCATTGTCATTATATCAATAGTGTGACATGACTACTCTTTGTACGGTTAAAACACCACCAAGTGATAATTTTCTATCCGCAATTCTGACCAGCAGGATATATAAATTCACTGAAGTTCCAATATTGAAGTTATTGGGATGATAATTTTCATCATGAAAGGTACTATATTCTCCTGTCGAAAAGGGAAAAAAACTTTTACCAGTCCCAACTTTTTCTGATAACATCGTTTGGTTTGTACGTTGCATTTGCTGGGAGAATGTGTGAAGCAGAGTTTCGTCGATCGATATTTCTGGAACCGTGTAACGACATGCACCAGATAACGAAGACACCGGCATCATATAGAGACAAGGAAAGAACGTAAAAAAAGAAGATTTTGTGTATTTTTTACATGGATCACAGTGCAAGCTCTCGAGTCTTACTTTGCGGTCTTGTCTGCGAGACAAACAGAGAAATGTCGCTCTGCCTAGCTAGCGGTCAGGATCGCGCACGCTATATGTTTAACCTCTGGACCTCCGGTTTGAACAATTATTAACATTCATAGAGGAGCTTCAAATCTCTCTCTCTCTGTCTCTCTTTCTATTCTCCACTGTTTTTCTCTCGTTGTGGAACCTATCTTCATGTCGTCCGAAAATGTATACTTATCTCATAACATAACCTTAATTGCGAGGCTTTCATCTCTAGATTATTAATGCAGACTTGAATTAGGAGCGGACCCAGGACCGAACCCCGCCTGCGACTCATTTATGATTACCCTCTGCGCTCTTCTACAAAGCCCAGTACCTATCCATTTACTTGTTCTAACCTGGATCCGGTACAATAAAGCCACTAGCCTCTTACATGGGACGGTGTCGAGATTTCGCGAAGACTAAATAGACAAGATCCTCTTCGTCACTCTTTTCCGTCACCCGATTGTAAAACTCGAGCAAGTCGGTGAGACGATCACGCCGCTTTAAAAACAAAAAGAAAACAAGCGGGGAATCTCGGATGAGAGAGTTTCCTTCAAGAAGTTCGAGGATTGGATGCCCACCGAAATTATCCTCGGTATGTCGACGAGACTAATATACCGGGTATGGCAAGAAAACATGATTTTTAACTTTAATGTCTCCACTCACGATGGAGCCATTTCTGCGAAACTTTCACTCGGCATACATGAGTATGTTTCCAAGTAAATCTCACAAATCCATCCGAAATTAGTAGAGTTGAAGAAGTTCTATCAGCGTTTATATATAAAAATAGTTAGACATTAAGAATGGACAAATGGAGCTTTTGCTGATGGTTTTCGTTCCGAGAGAATAGCAGATGAATACATGAGTATCAATGTCCGGAGACTTTCAGGTATTCATTCAAGATTTCCCTTGGTTTATGTCAACACAGGTTTGCAAGGTATGACAAAAAGACCAACGGCTTCAAGTGTGTCTTATGATTACTTAAGTCGTATCTCAAAGAATGTGTTGTGGATGAAGCATGCCTCTGTTTATTTAAAAGTCAACAAGGCTGCCAAAATTCAGGGTAAAATTTGAATAGCTTAGAGGAAACTCTAGATTGGTGCTCATCGATTCATCTGCTATTCATTAGTAATAAGCTCTTAAATACCGTCTGCAAGAGAAGACCAGCCCAGAGAATGAATTTAAAAGGAAAAGGAGTTCGACGCGGTCTTGATGACCTCACGGGGAGAGCTCTCCATTGCATTCTCCATTCCACACCAGCAAGAGCTCTATTTGTCCATTCTCAATGTCATTTCTTTCCAATAAATCCTGATGGAATTTCTTCAGCTCAACAAATTCGGATGGAATTTTGAGAATCACTTGGAAGCATTCTCTTGTGTGCAGAGTGAAGGTTTCGCGGAAATGGCTCCATTGTGAGTGGAGACATTAAAGTTAGAAGCCACTAGTCCTTTTTGTGCTATACCTTGTGGTTTATCCCCCCCACATAAACATCGGATCGACGATCACCACTTCCAAAGGCACTTCCCCACGCTAAGTGCTGCTCCTAAAAATCATTCTTAACTGAAACCCTACTTCCCTCGAGAGTTCCTCGATGGCCTGAGTCGGAAAAGGAGCAGGTTGCCTTCCCTCTGCCTTGCGTTTCCCCGTCCTACAGACGATCTCGGTGATGAGAAGGTCCTCGGTGCACATCGGGTGGCCTTCATGGTTGCCAGATTTCTTAGAAAAGAATAAATATCGTTAAGCCATACCTCCGCCTTTTGAGATACTTCGTCGCCCTTGAGAAGTCCGATCGAATGTCCACACTTGGCGCTTGTGTATATGTAAAAGGCCTTGAGATTATTTTTAGCATCAATCCTTCGACTTTCCTCTTGCTACAGTTTCGCCGATCGAATTTCTCGTTTGATAGACCGCGAAGCAGCGTTACGTTCCTCGTATGCCTGGTTTCCTGTGCGCCTATACGAGTCCTACTTCTGTTTCTTAAGTCTTAAGACGATTTCTTAAGACGATTTAACTTTACTAGTGAATCAAACCGGCTATCTCGGCAATCTTTTCGTCTTCTTTGGGATGCGGAACTCCATAGAGTTTAGCACGGTTATCCTATGCCCGTGTTAAATACCTCCAACTACTCCTCTACCACTATACCTTCCCGATCGAGACAGAAATGCGTTCCCGTAGTTGAAATAAATCTGTTTTTCTGTAGTCGTACGTTACCTTCGTCGGCTGAACGTCACGTCTCGTCCGTTTGATACTCCACGTAATGATGCAATGATCCGAGCCCCCTAATATATTTTGAACTTTAACATCGAACGTCAGATCATCATCCCTTGATGCAAAAATAAAATCGAGCCAAGCGGCATGTATGGCTTTTCCTTCCTCATACAGGACAAGTAGGACCTCTTGAACCGCGTCAGGAACTCCCTTTCCCTCTCGTTCCCCCCTGCGACACTGACTAGTTTTTATTAGAATTTCAGGCATATAAAAGTCTCCTAATTGCAATACCTTCTGTGACATCTCGTTCACATGACTCATTAATGGGTAAAACTCTATATCATCCTCCCGAGGAGGATTTAGTAATCTGTAGCAGATTCCTAATAGCATCCTCCCTGTTACCTCACTGATTTCACTCACCTCGGCAAAACAAATCATCTTCCGACAAAACATCGAAGGTACGTCGACTGTCCGATTATGGACCACCATGTCGAATTCCTGAACGTCGAGTGAATGGAACGGTGAAAGTCGAAATGTCGAATGAACGAAACGTCGAAATGGACTTGTGTGCCACTGCTCGCAAGTGATCGCTCACATTGCGATCGGACTAGGAACAGGGAATTTGATGGACGCGAGTACTTCCTAGAGAACAAGGAGTTGCGGGATTTTCACAGCGAATGGGAAAATCATGCAGAATTTCGAGAAATCGATGGAAATGAAACCACTCAAGATCTTTTCTCCTCGGAGACAGGCGCAAAACATGGCGTGCAAGGCCGAATCTTCTCGTTCGCTTGAGTATCCTGCATTTCCGGAGGTTCCTACATTGGTTTGTCAAGAGCCACAATTGCACGCGCATGGCAACTTCGGTTTTGGCACTTCCAATACACTTTCTCCTTCGCACACTTTTCACGTCTGTAGTACCCACGAACAATCAATAATCTGCTACCTTTCTGGAACTGCTATGATGGTCTTGGTTACGACCCCATTTCGACTGACAGATTTGCGTGGAAGTGCGCTTGTTACTGATGCAATCGACTCCACCAACGCTGACTGACGCAGACAGGTCGACGACAGGCCGACGGCAGGTCGGCAGCCCTGCATGCCACACCTTATCGTAAACTTTAGTCACGTCAAAGAAAAGAGCTAAGAGATTTATTTTACTGTGGACAGCCACCAACGCATCGTGGTGGAGACGAACGAGCTGGTCGGTTGTGGAAGAGTAGATTATTTGTTTCTAGGTAATCATTGAGGCGAGAGGTAAGAATCCTTTCTAAGAGTTTCTGGAGACAGCTGAGAAGGCTCATATGGCGAAAGGAAGAGGGGTCGGAAAGGTCCTTAGGGATCATATTAATTAGATTGTTTATAGGGGTGAGAGGGAGTCTTTTGAATTTTCAGGTTGAAAATTAAGGGTAGAGCTAACCCTTAAAGGCTAGCAAGAAATCTGCTCTCCCTTGACCCGTGAGAATGCCGAATTCGACGATATCGCAGAGCAGAGTTCTGAGCAACGAAGGGGAAATAAATCCACTCGGGAGGCTCGTGTGTTTTTCGAATGCTAAATGCTTGCAACAAAACTTCCTAGAATCCGTGCAGAGCCTATTGTGTTATTAATGAGCTGATTGATGTAACGGAATGGATAGGAAACTCGGGTTTAATGAGGGTCTTAAAACATGCATTCGAATAATTACTTTTCGTCGAAATCTCGGATCGGCGAAGCCAGCTTAGATTCCGGGAAGGTAAAGGAAAAAGCAAGCCTCACCCTTAGCATCATCCCACGTGCTTTTTCCAAGAAAACCTTGGGACTCCCACTTGGAGGCATCCAAGTGTTAGGGATCGAGCCTCCGATCGGGGATCAAAGGGGAAATGGACTCGGCTTCGCACGATACATGAGCTCGACCACGCAAGTGTACTTGCCACGGTTGACTCGCTGTTTTAGGTCAGTGGGTGGGTTCATAGATTCTCAGATCCTCCTCTCTCCCCTCTCCACACTCTTAAACACATAACCATTGAGTAACGGGTGCTAAAGGTTCAAAAACTATTTCCAGCTCTTCAAATCAAAGCTACTTCTAACGAAACAGAGTGGTTATCCAAAAGCTATGCGCTGCCGTGAGGAAGGATCGCGCAACTATTGGCAACTAATAGAAACTAATTCCAGCTGTATTCGATATTGACTCTCAATAATGGCTACTTTGTCGCCATCTGGCCTCGGTTGAGTGGACCTCCTTTACGTAACGTTTCACGTAAGCATTATTATTATGGAGGTCTTCAATTCTATTAAAGTTACGACGGCCTGGTAAATTTCTATTAACGTTTTCATACGTGGGTCCAGAAGACGATAAAGGTTGATGACTTTTAAGCGCCGTTTACCTTAATGAGCCACTTCTAAATAATGTCACATGAAAGCTACACTTTTAAGAGTGTAGCTATTGAGGAGCAGGACGAGCCCATTCACTCGCTCTGGAACGGGGCTTGCGCCCAGGAAAGAAGTAGACCCTCGGCGAGTGAGTGCCTTTGCCATTCTGCCTCCAGGAGCGTTGCATGCGTCCAAAAATGAAGGTCAAGCTGCCACTCTGCATCCTCCGGAAGAATCCAAAGGAAAAACAGGGAAAGAAGGCTTTTGCACTACCGCCTCCATCCCCTGCCCCCGCTCCCCTCTATCCTCGATTACCCCTCACCTTGAGACAAAGTATTTCCATCATGAAATAGTGGAAAGGTATCTCGTATGACATGAAACCCGTCGGAAACTTTGTGTTAGTCAAGTGAGTCCTAGCAATGATCCTGAGGTTATATATCCATTCCGAGAGAGCAGACTATCATAACACCCACTGTACGTACTTGGACGTGTTCTTTTCCACAGTTTGAAAAAGGGTAGACGAGGAATTCTTTGCTCTTTTAAAAAGTTAGTTTCAAGCCTTTCAGCCTGTTCTCCGCGAGTTCTTCAAAACAGATTTCCAAGAAACGAAAGCCCCTGAAAAAAAAAGTGAGTCATTACATGAAAGGTAGCATTCCGGATCATTCTAGCACGATTTTGCCACTAAAAAATATCCCGAGGTCGTCTTCCGAAAGTGAGGAGGAGAGGGAAAATTTTGTACAAAAAATAATGTTGGGGTTCGAACCGCGACTTTGACATTGTTGTAGTTAGGAAGCGTATTTCAACTATTAATTGATGTTTGTCCGGGGGCGCTCTCTATTTATGAAATGGATAAATTACGAAGTATTCATCTTCTGCATGGATGGGTTACAACTTTCCATGGTCTACTCCCAGTCCCGCTTCTCTTCCTCCTCCTTTGATGATATCGCATGGCGAGGAGGTCATTGTGTAACCGATTGCTGCTGGGATCGATCCTCGGTCTCACGCATAGCAGGCAGATATTACTACTCATACCTTCTGGTTATCGACACTGATTGGGCCTGCTTTCGAAATTTTTTGAGATAAAAAAGTGAAAGAGAGATGGGACGAATGATGTCACGTTATCGTTTCCGCTCATGGAAAACCGGAGAGATGAAATCTTTAAGAAGGACAGACTGAAGGTGCATCACCTCTAATGTATCGGGCCTTCCCATACAAAAGGTTCATCTATATTTCACAGCTCATTCACCAAATATTTACCTAAATGATTTTCTGGCAGTTTGAGAGGGGGGGGGGGGAAGGGATCAAAAAGGGGAAAAAGGGAGGGAAAGGAGAAAAAAGGGAAGGAAAAATAGGAAAAAGAGGTAAATCCCCAATTTTCATCCGATTCATATGGCATGGGACTCCTCTAGTAAGATCTGGAGAAGAGATGAAACTCGAAGATTAAATTCTGGGAAATGCAGAGGAAATTTCCCTCCCAGCACCTTCACGCTTATCTTCGCGCTTATCTTCGCGCTTATCTTCATGCCCTTGTGAGACACGTTGGAACGCACTCCATGACTGTGAAGCTGCAAAATAGCGGTAAATAAGACGGTAGCGGTAAAATTGGGGCGGCAAAACTGAAGTAAAAAACAGGAAAACTCTACCTCCGGGCCCCCTTAAAAATTTTTTTTTTTACTATTTTTTTAAACTTCTGTTTCACTGTCCTAATCTTACCTCAGGAAAAATTGTTTGCAAGGGTTCCCTGTTCTGTTCTCATGTAATTCCTTCCAAATCCTTCTCAACAAGGACTTTCTCCGATTTCCTTCTCCCTCCATGGTCGAAATCCAAGGAAACTAAGCTAGATGAGCTTAAAGAAAACATACTTGCTCAAACTCCTCGAAAAATAAGGAAAAATTGCACTGTAAAAGTGAATGTGAATTATAATGTACGTGTTTCATTCATGTATTTAAAACATAACAAGAATTAAGCAAGAAATTAATGGAAAACGCCACTTCTCGTCATCATTGCAAGAGGATTAGCTATATCACGTTGCAGTGGAAAGTTAAAATTGGAATCTTGATGGAAAACTGGGAAGACGTTGCCAGGTCACACTAAGCAATCGGGAAAAACCAAAATAAATCGTTTAAAACAGGAAATAGATTGATTCGAGATGGATCTATTCCAGATGCCCTGTTCAGATAAGTATTTCTTGTCTTTGACACGCTACAGATAGAATTTGGAGGAGAGGATATCTATTCACACGATTGCAAATATGAGTAGTAGAATGGTCTTTCAACTACGAGCTTAATTTCGAATCCGTTCGCTGGCTGCGATATGTCTGCAGGCTCTTCGAAAACCATTGTGACCTCCTGAACCTGTTTGAGAAATTCCAAGGATTGGAAGTCCAAGACGGGCAAGCGGAGAGGATGGAACTGAAAGACCACGCCAGAAAACTGATAAAATGTTGTCCATCAGAAAATCAAAGGACCGTTCCTGCGTGCTGTGCGAGAGACGCTGCAGGAGCGATACACTCCAAACATCGAGGCCATCTACAGGGTCACCATAGATTTCCTCATCGAGACCCTATTCGACGGATACGAGAATGGCCTCAAACGTCAATAGGATTATTTCATTTTCTCAGGCTGTTTTGGTGGGGCCTTTTGATGGACCTTCTCTATTAGTCCGCTCAATGGAATGACTGAATACATACGGCTTCTACTGGAACTGGGGTAATTGCCATTCACACTTCGTGGATTGCAAAGAATATTAGTCAGAGACTGAGATGAGGTCCCTCCAAGCCTCATTCCTCTATAGGGGGGAATGGTGTACAATCTGAAGAATGGAGTCGGGGAGACCGTAGGCGAAGCAGGCGAGCACCCACGTTGCCGCTAATCCACTGAGTTCCGCTCTGATGCAAAATTTCACTTTCACTGAATGATTCACTGTGACTTGGTCAGTGAAGATTTTCCAACGAAGCTCTCACTTGCCTACATGCTTTGGATGCCAAATTTCGTCCTACACCTTTTTATAATTAAGGAAAATTTTTGGAACAGCAAACTCCAATAACGAGTTTAGGATACCCAATGCATAATTACAAAACCGAAACTCTTTTTCCCTTTTACAATCCAACGCATTCCATTCTGCCTGAAATCAAAGCTAAATTATTAATAACTATTAACCACTGCAGAGATTTTTGGCTCATGTTCATCCGCATTTTTATTTGAAAGGTTGAATTGGACCTTCCTGCTTTTCATTAGAGTGGAATTTGTAAACTTTTCTTCTCATTCTTCATAAGTTGCGACCCGATGGGTTCCTAATAATTTCTGCCGTTTGAATGAGTATATATGCTTATTATATCTGATATTACAAGATACTTTGCGGGTATTAGAAATGTCCTTTAAAAATTAAATGTTCCTCCCCGTCGGGTTTATAATTCATTTGTTTTAATCATGTGGATCATATTACCTCCAAGTTAAAATGTGAAAACCATAACCAATATCCTGCTTTGGTCCGTGATAGTGGACGTATATCAGCGACGACGCACTTGGGCTCTCACTTTCACTTAAAATAGCCCAGATGAAGGATGAACACATTTTCAATATTGTACACTTCAGGACAGATGTTGTTGGCTTCTCTTCAGTGAACCGTGCCAATTTCAAGTGGAATAACATTAGAATAAGATTTTAGTCTTAAACGGCCATGGGAGGGGTAAAACTGAGAAATCTTCCTCTCCTCTCTTCCCGCGTTCATCATAACTGGTGGGTTCATCACCAAAGAAATGAGTCTGAGGGTAGAAATCTTTTTTTTCATCCGGTATCGACAAAGTTAGTCTCAGAGAATTTAAATATCCATGTTGGTGAATCTGAAATCTGCTCCTCCTGATCAGTGATGGTGCCATGTAGCTTGTGCAAGAAGTATTCCTTACTGAAGGTGATTTTCAAGCATAACTCTGACAGCAACTCAGAATTAACGAAGCCACCCCGCCGGGGCCACCTATAGCTCATACTTGATCCTGACCCAATATTTCGAGAAACAGCGTGTTCCAATTCGCCTAATCTCCCTGTACCTAACCTGTCGAGAACAACTTGTCTTAATCCGCCTAATGTCCGTTCCTAGAAGTTCAAATGTTCCGAAAGCTTACGCATCTCAATCCGCCTATCCCATTCATCCAGTTGCATGCGAGACCCCCACAAAGCCTTCGGATTCCAACTTCCTCATTTCAGTTTAGGAGTTGAGTCTCTGGCATTACACCACGTACACACAATGTGAAAATCTACTTAAAATCAAGCAGCAATATGGAGAGAACGAAAAATACCCAGTCATTCAAACCAAAATGATGTATGCCATCGGTTTACCGAGTCGCGATGCACATAGACTTGCACTGGAAATTGGACTTCTTCGTCTGTATCTCTATTAGCTGCAGAATCGTTCGATATTGAAAAGTGGAACATTGCACAGGGATTCCTTAATATTCGAGGGCTTATCCCTCTCACGTGACAATCTTTTCTCAGACGCTTTCTTAATTTTTGCGAAAAAACTTCATTTTACAATCGAAGGTACAAGTGTCCAACAGCATCCATTGACATTAAATTGAATTAAACAGATCTCTATATGTAAATGAATAAAAATTCCTTGAGTTCCACCGAATCGAAGTGCGACGTCTAGTGGCATAGGCATAAGGCAGGAGAGAAAGAACGAGTAAGCAACAGACAAGCCATCTAGTGGACACTCCAGTGAAAACAAAATTCTGGAAAGTGACGCGAGATGGCGCGTGGGTCGCGGCGGAATGGCAGTCATCTCCCATCTGAAACTTCTGTAGGAGCTCGGACAGAATAAGCTCTGAGTTCGCAATGCGAGTGAAGAGGAATTTTTGAGCTTGCATATGTGATGCTGCAGAAGTAACTTCGGATACAGTGTCCACCCTTGCAGTCGAACATCGTGCAACTTCTTCCTGTTCGAGGCGTGCAAAATCCGGTTCGCCGGGGCTAAATGGATACAAGCCACGACATCGAAAACTGGGAATGACATTCTGAGGGATGAGAGATGCTTGAGAGAGAGGGAAGTCTTGCACGACCGTTTATCCTGCCGCGAATTCTCCTTTCAAAAAATTCGTCCATTTCCTCTCGCTATTTCCCCTTCGATGTTCGGAAGAAAGCGACATCAAGAGGCTGCATGACATGAGTTGTCTCAGCTGGAAGATAATCCGAAATGAGCCTCTCTTTCACGTAAAATTTGGAAAGTTCCAGGGTGATGTGAGTCTCATGCCCTTCAACGAAGAGAACGACGAGCTTCTCAATCTTGTTCTTCTCAATGTAAGGATTAAAGCTAATGGCCATCCAATTAGAGAAAACTTCTTCGGTCACTAAAGGCCATATCAAAATGTTGAGGATTTCTCACTTCTTTTCTGTGTTGGGCAGCCTCTTCCCTTCAAATATCACTGTAACAGGAACGAATTCGCCTGCTGCATTGGCACAAGCATAGATTGTGATTTGCTCTTTTCGTGGATGAACATGGTGCAATAAAATCGTTTGCGCCTTAAGGGGCCAGAACCTTTTCTATGTCTTTCGGCTGAAGAGGGCAATCACTTTCATCTGCATTAAATATACGGCGCTCATTCCCTTCTCGTAAGAGGATTTCGTTCTTCTCGGAGTTGAACTTCCAAGGTTTTGAACCGTCTACGGACGCTGGACTCGGTGGCTCTTGCCCGGTCGAGGCCGAGGGATTCGGGGGTTCTCAAACCGGGTTCGACTTTGTGTCTCTTAAGAAATTTAGCCATCCACCCCTTGGCTGGAAAGTTCTTTCCAAAATGACCTCGCACCTTACGAGTCGCTTTTATCTTCGACACAACTTTCTTCCGTTCCAACATGAGCATGCGAGGCTTCAGTGGATGTCTCATCTTCTCCCGATACTTCACATATGCAACGATCTTGTCTCATATGTTCTTCTGTCTTAATCAACAGCGGTTTCGAGCCAAGGCTCAGGACATATTTTCGTTTCCCATTATTCCGATCACGGAGGAATCCCGTATTTCTTTGATGCTCCTGTGATAGTTATCTTTCACGCACTGCCTCCAGCGCTTCTCCGAGGGAATTTTGATTGTAAGCACCACGTTTGAGTTTTGCCCTCTCACCCTCGGTGCGCTTCGGAATGTCGAAAGAAGAAATGTCGACAAGGAACTAGTCGAAGGCAAAAAAGTCGATAGAGAGAATGTAGAAATACAGCAATGTCGAGAGGAGAAAAGGCGGATGGAGTAAATGTCGAAAGGGACTTTTAATGCACTCGTTAGGCGGAGCATTTTCTTGCCTTTCTGAGACTCGACAAATGTCAGATTCGAGTTCATTGCGGACAAAGGTCGGAGAAGCGGAGAACGAAAAACCGAAGCCAGATGGTTTACACGGGAAGAATGCTCACATGACACACGGCACTTGCCCATGGAATGGCTTCATTTTGGGACCCACGGTGGCATTTAAAATGTTAAATTATCTGCAAGGACATCACCAAGCTGCTAGACAAGGCTTCATGAGAGACATGAAGCAGACAAAGAAGGTGAATGTGACCTCCTGACTTTCCAGTTACATGCACAGACAGTGAAGTTCGAATCGTTCCACCAGTCCCTTCCTCGCCCCTTTCGAGGAGCATATCGTTCAACCAAGTCCTGTTTGCACATTCCCATACCATAGAGTGTGCAACTAGAGGCGACACGCCATTCGAATCCCATTCATTGCCAAGGTCGAAATATAGATGTCGCTGTCGATCCTCCACCTAGCGGGCGCACATCGACAACTCTTCCATAACCAAGCGGCGGACTCAACGAGACACGCGCGTTACGTTGAGGGATCCCTTTGGGTCGAATCCCCGAATGAATCGTTTCCCGATTCCGCTGCCACAAAGCACGCTGCATGGAAGTGTTGTTGATAACAAGCCACCAGATGTCTCTGTAATATTTCGACCCTCCCCTACCCCTCGGAGTGTCGCCTCTAGTTATACTCTCTTCTCTATGCCCATAGGATGATCTATCTGTAGAAAATCACATCATTCGACATGATTCGACATTTCCTCCTCTCGTCGGTGTTTGGGAATTCTGGCTTCATTTCATTCTACATTAAGCATAAGCGACATTTTATGACATCTGCATTCTTGCCCTTCGACATTACTACCATTCTGCGTTTCCTCATTCGACATTCCGACGTACACCGAGGGTAGCCCCCCTCCCATTGGTGAAATCCTGGCTACGTTACTGATAAGTGCACATATTTTGTAAGCCCGGTGTGCAATTTTGTATGGAATCGTACCTAGATAAGTGCACAAGGAGATGGCCCAGCCAAAAAAATGTCACTCAAAGTGTCACTCTATAGCAGTTAACTCAAATACTGCGGATTTGTTTTCAGCCTATGCCCCAGAGAGGCCTAGCCTATATGACAAGTGCTGCCACCCCCGCCCAGTCTCAAGGATGCACTGGCCGCTCTGACCGTCCTTCATGCTTATTTTGAGCACAAGAATGTCGATGTGAACAATGTGGATGCGCTGAAGAATCAATTTTGTGATCTCTCTTGTGTATATACTGTATATACACATTTCAACGTTTTTGAATCTGATTTAAAACTCTTTTTTTTATTACTAATTGGCTTCTTTTATGCGAATGTGAATAAAATCTCAAATCGTTTGGCTGGAGATGGCTTTTCAATTTTTGCTGAAAATTTTTTATGTGTATTATTTTTTATTTACAGAAAGCAGTAATTTACAAATGTTGGTACAAGTGAGCAAAATAGTGACTGGTTCTACACCCAGGATTTTATTACCTTATAAATTTTATTTTTGAGGGGTACCTGATTCCAAAAAATTGCAGATCAGAGGCAAAAAACACTCAGGGAAAACTACGGATAACTTCTTAGCCATGGAATATAGAGTCGGCTTTTCTCGGGTTTCAGAATAATCTGCATTAAATAGCTCTGCAAAGGAATGCAAACTTTCCGATTGAGTTACCTCAAGACTAACGATCCAAGTGAGGCGGTGATCCGCGGTCCAAATTTCTTCTCGAGGTAACCGCCGAGAGTCATGGAACATCCTTGTAACATCACCGTCCCCGTATAAATCCACGTCGCCTTCCCATAATCGTAATCTGACTCGTACCTCCTCACGTACGAGGTGAGGTACGAGGTCAGATTCCCTGCCACACGAAGCCAAGTCCGAGTTGTGAAGAAAATACTCTTTTCGACGATTCACGCGAACGGCGGTAACGTACCGAAGCAGTAAATGGTGCCGAGGGTGAGATGTAGGAGGAATCCTCCAAGTACCACGAGGATGCCACGGTATTCCATGACGTGCACAAGAAAATCAATGACAGTGCGTTGTCACTCCTTGCTACGCTCTACGATAACGAGGACGACATCCAAGTATCTTTATCTGCCCTTCGTGTGCGCGAACCACTACCAATATCAGCTATCCGGCTTAGCAAGATGCAGCCCTTCGATACGGGCTGGAGTAGTTGGTGTAGAGGTGTCTCGAGGGACGAATCAACCCGCTCGTTGCTCTACGAGAGGGACCGCATGGAATTTTTATAAGAGGAGGAGCCCGAGTAGACCTCTCACCGTGGCCTCGCTTCGTCATATGAGGGATCAGGGATGCCGCATCCTACGCCCCATTCGCGATCCTGACAGTGATGCCGCATTCGGTAAGGCCACTAGGGTCTATTCGAGATGGAACCGCTGAAGACTAGGGGTCGTATTCTATTAAAATCTTAAACTTAGTTTAAGCAAATTGCTGAACCTCGGCCATGCATTTGAATGGGGAAAATACCAACTGAGCACCTTGCTAAGAGGAAATCTGCACTTTAAGAACATAATAGAATACGGCCCCAGGTCCCGAATCGCGCAGGATCGCGGGAGCCCCTCCCTCGCTTCAAGGCTAGGAGCCTGACCGAGTGCACCGCGGCGTGACGCGTTCAGGTCCACCACCGGCTCTTGTTGCGACTCTTGAGATTCCATATCGCAAGCCCTCTACATACTAAGCCCCCCCCCCCCTCCTTCCCCTCTCTCTCCCGGGTTCCTGTTTCATTTTCGAGGAAAGACAAACATCCGAACAAAATTGTTGAAGTGCACTTCTTCGATACTGACATTTCAGTCTCGTCTCGTCTCGGTCTCGAATGTGCCAGGCTGTGCGAAAATGAATGAAAATCGATCCTTACTTGGCCGAAAGAACCTTCTTTGTTCCAAAGCCCGGTAGAACCTCTCTCATTTATACGTTATGCTACCGTAAGCCGAAGACGACGTCATTGTTAGAAATCCAGATGGGAAGGCATCGAAGAACATCGGACTCGAACAGCCTTTCACATCGTAGGCTTCCCCGTACGGGGACGAAACGACACCCGAAAATCTGGGAAAGTCCAGGAGTCTGTTGCACTACCTCAGTAAAGTCAGACTTTCCCTTAAGTCAGACTTAGGAGGCATGGTAAACAGGCTCCCAAAGTCAGACTTCGCGTGAAAGTCTGACTTAACTGAGGCAGTGCAACTGGCCCCAGGTTCCGGTTAAAAAGTGTGATCATTTTTTGAAACAAATAATCCGGAGGTAAACCGATTTTTAGAAATGACATCGCTGGACCACGCATTCCTGTGGTCGAGAGAGTGATTATCAGTTTAATAACACCCATATCGACACGGTTTTATTCATTCTCTCTTAACATCTTTCATCGTTTCCTCGTAACGACATTCTCTAACCTCTAAGGATACCTTATCGCTCGTCCAGCGTCGCGACGTTTCACCGAGAGATGAGATGTCCTGGCACGTGTCATGTGCCTTCCGCGTTAAAAAAATTGTCGGATGCATCATTCCACTGGAAGAAAGTACGCACTGAGAAACTGCTACGCGACCGATACCAGGCGAGATTCTCCACAGAGTATGGTGAACGGATGAAAGCGCTACGAAATAGATGGGGAAACGGAAAAGTCCCCCTTGTGGCGAAATCGTTCGACGGGGAAAATTTGAAGGGCGCAACCAGAATGATGAAAAGGATACGGGGAGCAATGTGATGAGGATTCGACCGGGTTAAGGGTGCTGGGTGTGCGATGGGCGATGGATCGAGGGGGTTCATGCAACATATTGGGGGTGAGGGATGCTGGGCGATGGAACGGGGAGGTTAGAATGCTCGGGTAAGCTTGACGAACGTCGAGGTGTTAGGTATCTTCATCGCTCATAATAATGCCCTCTTTTCTTTCATTTTTCTTCCCCCCCCCCCCCCCAAGGGAGGAATATAACCTCCCTCCTCTCAGGTTGCACACCTGGATACAGGGAATAGGACGACGGTCAAAACGTGCATGCAATTGAATGACGCGCATCAAAGTTTCCAAAGTGAAAACGATCTCGGCAAAAAATACACTCGGAGAAGCGGACTGTTCCGTCCCGCTATTCCAGGGTCATCCTGTGATAACGGACGGGACTCCCTCGAGCCCGATCGGCTAACCGTTTTCCGAGTTCGAAACATTGCACGCCTCATCCGACGACTTCGTGCGTGCGTAAGTGACGACAGATGGACAGGGCCGCCCAGAGGTTTCCAGGGGCCCGAGGCAAAACTAAACCGGAGACCCCTTGGGAGTCCCCTTGAGGCTCATTGGAGGCCCCCCCTGGGATCCCTCGAGGCCCTTTGGAGGCCCCCCTTGGGACCCCTTGATACGTGGGGCCCGAGGCAGATTGCCCCGATCGCTCCTCCTCTGGACGGCCCTGCAGATGGAATGGCACGTGCACATCTTGTTCTCGATCCCGGACCGGTGTGGTAAAATTTTGAGTAAAATTTTCTACAGGGTCGCCTGGCACGAACGACCTCTAACGACGAGAGACCCGACGAGTCACTCCGTGGATCCGCCCGTGCTCGGCCTTTACCGCCGGGGTGACCGTCTCGACCGAGAGACGGGAGTGCTGCGCGTTCGGGAGTGAGGGCGACGCGATACAGACGGCTCGCCCGGCCACTCCGCTCGCGTATGTCACGGCATGACGCGTGTCGCTCGATACCCCTACGCGTTGTCCTCGGGTCGGAGGAATCTTCCTGGTTCTGCCCTCCCATCCGCGATTTGAACGGGAACGAACCGTCAGAGACCACACTTCGCTCGTTTTGCGTCCATCGAAAATCGACCCGATGATTCCGAGTGATTTCTTTCGAAACGTTCACATCTTAATGAATATTTCATGTCGTGTGGGTAAAGCGCAGACTTCGAAGAACTTTTTAGGAAGCCGAGCCTCCCTTGCCTCCCTTGCCTCCTTTGACGATTCGTCACAGGGTTAAACTTGGAAGTCGATCGGCAGACCTACTTCTTTAACCTTTAAAAGACTGAATTTATTTCTCATCGACCTACATTATGCTTTTTTTTTTCAAGTGAATCCTCTTTTTGAACGAACGAAGCAGGAGAAGATAACAGGAGCCTAAGTATACACCTGGATTCTATTATTTTCGAATGCGGTTTGGTCCACATTCACATTTTTGTGGGAGGAAGAAACGAAACGATTCGCTCCTCCCATTCCTCCCTTACCTTTGGTATCTGATACATTCGTCCGATAAAGGTTAAGGCGTACGAAGATTTTATTCCAAATAAAGGAATGATCTTACTAAGAGTTCGTCCATGCCGCTTGCATAGATTTGAAGAACGCATAAAGCTCTACCACCAAAAGCACAGCTTCGAAGGAATCCGCCGTAAACATTTAAATATTTACGGCGAAAAAAAAGTAAGCGATCGATCGATCGGAATCGGTTTTTCGTCGAAAAATCTTTCTGTAAAATTGAGAGACGTCTCGCAAGATTTCGCATTCCCCGTTGAAAAAATGGATATCATCCTGGACGTTCTTCGTGGGATTCTATTCCCTATGGCAAAGGAAACATGCACGATGATTCAACTCGTTCGGCTGATCCACCCGTAGTCGTAGCAATAACGACCTCCATCTTTTTTTTTTTGTTTCAGCGGCGCAACGTCGAACTCGTGCGGTTCGGAGCTCGCTTTCGATTCTATCGCCGTTCTTACGACGTTGCAGGGGGCCGTTCCGAGCCTCTGATAAACGTCATCTAAATCCAAACCGAGTCCGAATCTAAACTCGACCTCGTTTGAAAGCTCTAAATCGGCACCGAGACGAGGGACGGCAGACTCCCTTGGCTGCTTTTTACCATGCTTCCAGGCCGAGTCGAGATCGAGTCGAGATTCGCTGAAAATTTAAGAGAGGCGAGGAGAATGCCCCGGGATCGATTTCCTCCGTTCGATTAAAAAATATAACCTCTTTTCTTAGTTTATTCTAGGCTACCATTCTTCCGTTACCGTTACGTCGAGACGGAAGGCCCCACCTGGCTACGTTCTCGAAGACGACGGACGGAACGACTCGAAAGAGCCGTGTCGGAGTCGGCGAAACGTAGGCGCACTGCTTCACGGAAGGGTACCGTACTCGCCAGATCTCCACTCCTTCGCGATTCAAACACGCTTCCCGAGATTTCCTTTCCGTTGCGGTCGTTACAGTTTTTCCCAATTGCTTAACGTCCGTTTCTCGAAACCATACTTCTGTTTTCAAAACTATTTGAACAAATCCCAAAACTCTGCAAACTTTTCACAAAACTTAACATCCGATTTCATCGCTAACGTACGAAAAGCGAAACACGAAGTGCGATTTTCATATCTTCACGGATCTTTTTCGAAACTTTACGTACGGAAGAGAGTAAGAACCTCCGAAATTCATTCCAACCGATCGCAGAGGTTCTCCTCGTCCATAGTTGTCAGAGCTGAATGCTCCCTCTCGAACGTTGAAATGGTTTCTTACGTCGATGCAGCAATGTAGTTGGCAGACGATAATGCTGACTGTTATTCAGAAAAATTCAGAATACCTGATCCCGAGTATTTACTTACGATTAATTTCTGTTACAACATGATCAGCTAAAAAGGGTTGGAAAGAGAGAAAAGAGGTCATTTTATGGTCATTTTTGTTTGCCATAAGTTACAAAATTGTTATGACCTTGGGACCCATTTTTGTTCTTAGATATGTGTGTTCACTGGGAAAATCTCATGTTATGATCTCCAAATCTCTCCAACTTATGCTCGCTCTATCGGCTCGTTGAGGGGTTTTCGACGGAATCCAACGCCCTGCACCCTTTTGAATGACGGCGCAAGTCAAGTGACTTCTCAAAATAACAGTCTGACCTTATTAGGGTGTGGGGAGATAGTAATGGGCTCGACCGGCAGAAACCGTGATCTGTTGTAACAGAAATTAATCGTAAGTAAATACTCGGGATCAGGTATTCTACGGCACCTCGTTCATATATCTCACGCGAAATAATCTCAATGGGCGGTTTGATGATTTTTACAGGAAGAAATCTATGCTGGTTTGATCCTGGTTGATCACTGTTGAAACACCCGCCGTATACGAGTACACATCCACCCAACAACCGAGCCTAGATTGTATAAGTTGTCAGAGAGGATAAGTCCTCATTGTATGATCCGCAAAATATTTTACGAACAACAAATATCACGGAGAAACGACGTCAGTGTGTTGGCACTAGCACACCATCAGCCAGATATAGCGCCATCTATTATATTTCAAAGTGTCATACGGCATACGTGCCAAACGTCCTTCACCAAAACATATTTTCCAATAGAACACATTGCTCGTGTCCTTTAGAACGAATTTAAGGCACTCGCGTCAAAACTTAACGTCCTTGCCTCAGAAAGTTAACGTACGCTCCATTGTTTGACGTTGGGGAGGTTCTGGTCGGCTTCGCTTTGTATGGCTGACAGGGCGGACATCGATCCAAGAGACTCCTCGCCTTCCCATCGACAGTAATGGATCGTCCAGTGAGTTTTGCCAAAGGTGCCTTAAGTTTTCACTCCAGGTACGTTAGAAATTGATCGCAGGACGTTCTGCTTCGACTTTTGGGGAGCAGAAATCGAATCTCGACAACAGTTCGTACGGTTCTGGCATGGGTACGTTGAGTTTTGAAAGTCACGATTCATCGAGAAATCGCAGATACGTATATGAGGGCATCGCGCATTACCCTAGCCTGGCCTATAGTTGCGAGAAGCTCACATAGGTTTTTCGATCCCGTACGTCCAACACGGAGTCTCAATGGTGAAATTGAAGCGGATCATGAATATACTTGTAATATTAAGCTCGAAAAAAAAAGAGAAACCCATATCTGGACTACAGAAGTCTTCGTGACCCTACAAAAAGAAGTTTCTTCGATGTGAAACCTAAAAATTTTTACCTATCATTAGAAATTGCGTCTATTGTTGCTTACAATTCGTTATAGTGGATTTCTATTCATTTCCATACTAGAAGCAGTGACATACACGTGTATATTATATCCCCGTGGTTCAGGAGAGTTGGAGTTTTCCCCTGTCACACATGATCGTCTTTTTATTTTCTTTCTGTATGATACATACGCGAGAAATCTACGATAAGAAGGAATACTAAAGGTACCGAACTATGCATTTCATCGCATGACGTAAATTTGAGTTTCAAAAATGAGAGAAACCGGCTGAAGGGACTCTTTCTGCTTCTATTCCAGCCTCCTAAAGAGATATTGTAACCGGAATGCATACTGAGATTTGGGGAATCTTCAGAAGAATTATTTTCACGGTCTCTTGTTGGCTGTCCGTAGACATTCCTTATCTCGTACGTTAGAATTTTGAAGAGCGTACGTTGATTTTGATAAAGGGACGTACTTTTGACTGTCGGGCGCATGGATGTGAGAAAAGAGCGCAGAGTTTTGCGGATCGTACGTTATTCCCCCTAGCAAAGGGTCCCTTCCCCCTAGCAAAGGGTCCCTTCCCCCTAGCAAAGGGTCCCTTCCCCCTAGCAAAGGGTCCCTTCCCCCTAGCAAAGGGTCCCTTCCCCCTAGCAAAGGATCCCTTCCCCACGTCTGCTCCGATTCACGAGGCGACCCCATTCCAATAATTACCCTATTTCCTTTCTCTCTCACTCCAGGAAGAACGAGTTCCAAATCGAGGTGCAACTTCAGCCGATGATTTCTCGAACAGGTCCTTCGGTGTTCGGATGTCACGTTCCGTGCATTGCGAACTCCAATAACACGAAATTTGAAGCTTTCAAATCGTTTCGGAGAGGTTTAGGTCGTCAAAACTCGTGGAATTTATCGCATTCGCACTCGACGCGGGAAGTGCATGCTTTTTTGTTACTTCGAGTGAAAAAAAGTGGAGGATCGAGACCGACGAAGACGATCCCGAACGACGAAAGGGAAAGCGATTCGGGCGTCACTTTTTCTCTCGCCGCCTTTCGATTTTCGCACGAAGCGATGGGAGATACCGGCAGCACCTCGCCGTTCGCACGACTCGTTCCCGCCGACACGAAGGCGGTTGCCTCGCGGTCGTTAGGACGAGAAATCAATGGGAAACACTTATGCGAGCGGTGCACGGTGCCTCGATGCGCTGCGGCTGCATGCAAAAATGATGCTCCTCCCTCGGAAATTGGGTACGGCTCTCGGGTCTGGTCGTGGCGCAGAGCCAGCATTTCGCTCCGACATGTTCTTGCCTTCCGTTCTCTCTTCGTGCCATTCGTCTGGAGGAGACGCACGTTCGCAACACCCGAAAGACGGTATGTATGTCGTACCTTCGAAATAGAAAACCCGGATCGAAGAAAGAAAATCCCGGGTGATGCCGTCCGCATCGCCGTGCTCGAAGGGAGTCCCTTTCGTTAACCGAGAACCACGGAGTCCGCTTACAGCCGTGCGACTGTAAAGCTTTATTTGCAGGGTCGATATCACGATTCCAATTATTTTTTTTTTTTTTACCGTCGGACGAGTGGGACGCGAAGGTGAAATTAAGCATCCTTCACTGATGAAGTGAATCTCGTCCACGGATGGAATTTAGACGTGGACTTTCCCACGGCTTTCGATGCGTTCCTCACCGACGATTACGTGCTAAATTGGAAACCGATGGGATTCGAGGTGGGGTTCGTCGTCGGACGGGTCACCGTCTGGGAGAGGGTAAAGAAGGATAGACCGAGGAGGCGAACGCGAACACTCATTTCCGCTCGATCATCGAAGAGGGACTGGAACCCTCCGAGCGTGCATCCGACCCCTATAAGAAGTCGCTCGTCGTTCTTCCGCCGTACGAGGGATCGGTCCGACCCCACTCTGAGTCTCGTGCTCGATTTTGGAGGACTCGAAAGATGAGGAATCTCGCGGCATCGGAGAGGGTCCCGAGGTCGGTCGCGGAAACGACGAACGCGATACGAGCGGCGTTCGGATGCGTCGGGAACGTATTCGCCGAAGAGAAGGATCGGGAAGGGACCGATTCCACGGTAACAAGATTCCTGATATTTTTCTCGTTGCGTGAGCTCTAAGGAAGACTCAAGTCGTGGAATGACTTTTTTACTTGCCGAGTGGCGAACGAGTCGAGCGCGTCGAGTCAAGATTTTGTCCCTGCCCCTTCCGCGAATAGCGCTAACTCTCTCGGTCACGAGTCGTTTCCCTTTTCCCCCCTTTTTTTCGTACAAATATCCGTCGTCTCGCCCAATATGCAATAAAACTACGTTTTAGTATCTTTTCCATGGCGATATCAGCTATAATGAAGCAAGTAATTGGTTGCCATCGGGTGGACAATGTTTGGGCGAATCCTGCTTCGGTGCAAATGCTTCATGGATGAATTTATGATATAGAACAGGGCAAAAAAATAATAATAACTGTTTTCGATCCCGTGCCGATTGCGAGCAGGACTAAATTAAAGGGCAACGGAGAAGTTACATGCCTTCGTAGACGGAACAAAATAGCGCGAGTGATGTGGCTCGAGTTAGCGACAGTTTTTTCACATTCTCCCGACCAAAAATAGCTATCGGAGGGTGAGGACCAGTGGCGTGCGGTTAGGGTATGCAAATCGTGCACTGCACGACACGATTTGAACGAGAAAAACGTCGCGTTTTCCCATCATCGTACCAGTAAGTGTGCACCGCATTCGGTATCGATTTCGTTTTGCTTCCATTTCCATCCGATTCGTGGCGTTTCGCTCGAATCGCGTCGGCTGGACTCGGTCGACGAACGAAGTGGGTCTCGTTCTATTTCGTTTCGATCCACCGTCGAGAAAGATATGGAGGACCCGTGCGACGGACGACCGCATGCCGTCGGCGAGGAGCGTCTTTCATCCCGGCTCTCCACCTCCACCTCGACGAGGGACGTGAATGTGGGCAGAGACGTCGCAGAGACGTCTCGACGCCGAACCGAACTCGGTTCTCACTCCTTCGAGGTCTTCTTTTTTTCCTCCGACACGTCGCTCGCGATTCCATTTTGCGATCGCGACCGTAAATAAGGGAAGCACCCACCCCGAGGCGCCACCTGAGGAAGGGGGCGCCGAGAGAGGAAGGAGGGGCTAACGAAGCGAACGAAAAGCGAGAGGCAGGGAAAAAAAAAAGGGGTGGACGCTGAAAATATGGTCTAAAAAGACGAAACGAGGAAGTTTGGACTTTCGTCGATGCGTATTCCAACGTGGAGGTAGCTCGAAGGACTTCCGTTATCCTTCCATCGATGGCTTCACGCGAGGGAAGCGTCGGTAAACATGAGCCTATCGATCCGTTCGTCCGATCGACGACGGGTCCAGAAGGGCTCTCCGTTCCAAATCGGGTAGCGGAAGTAGCGGGGTTTTACCATATCATCGACGTGTGTTTACGGATTCTTTCGATAGTTCGAAGGAAACTTGACAAAAAAGGAAAAGACGAAGGGAAGGGGCCTGGGTCGTGACTCCTTGCCCAGGGACCCAGAGGCGCAGGGGACACGGGGTCCAGAGGCCCAGGGGTCACCGGGTCCAGAGGCCCAGGGGTCACCGGGTCCAGAGGCCCAGGGGTCACCGGGTCCAGAGGCCCAGGGGTAACCGGGTCCAGAGGCCCAGGGGACCAGGGGACCAGGGGCACCACATGGGGTCGTTAAGGCTCTGATTGCGACGATAAAGAGAGCCGAAGGAAACGATCTTCGGGCGCCGAATACCGACGTGGACACCCTTCGCGAGCACGAACGCGATTTCTTGCCGATGTCAAAAGTAAAGCCGAAAATTTCTCGTCGTACCTACGACCGTTTAGTATAAGAATTGGAATGGCAAAACGATCGACCTCTGTGTCGTTTCCTGCACGCTCGAGATGTTCTCGACGGAAGCCGAAAACCGGGACGGGACGACGATCGTCGTCGATGATGTCGTCCTCGTCGTCGATGATGTCGTCCTCGTCGTCGATGATGTCGTCCTCGTCGTCGATGATGTCGTCCTCGTCGTCGATGATGTCGTCCTCGTCGTTGATGATGTCGTCCTCGTCGTCGATGATGTCGTCCTCGCATCTCGCGAACGAAGTTTCACAGAAGTGGAGCCTCCAGCGCTCCTCCCTTTTTCAGACTTCCTTGCCGTCGACCGTACTACTTTTGAGCATATTTACGACGAGGATGAGATCTTTCGAACCGGCAAAACCGATTCGTGGAACTCGCTCTTTTCGTCTTTCTTTGTTATTATTGTTCTTTTTTTTTTTACAGGGTGTACCGAAGAGGGGAAAAAAGGACCGACAAGACTTTCGGTACACCCCTCGTACGTTCTCGGATCGCCGAAATCGGGAATGCAATCACTGCACATCGATGAATACGAGGTAGACGACACGGTGACTCTTTTGTTCGTCCGACCGTGACGTTCGGGACCGGCGATCCGGCGTCGCCGTCTCCGCGACGAGAGAAAAAAAGTGACGTCCGAATAAGAATTTCCGAGAGACGGAGGTACCGTTGCGTGCCTCGTGACCGTGAGGGTATCGTTCGCCGAGCGAACGATACCCTCGTCGATGGATCACGTCCTCTCCGGTTTCGAGCGTGAGTTCGCAGGTGATTCTCGGGAGATCCCCGCCGTCGTGGCTGCGATTTCGCGCGATCGTGACGCTCCCTCTCGCCGAAGGGGTTTCCGTGTCCGCCTCGACGCGTCGCGGCAGTCGGCAGAAACGCGCCCTGCGTCCACCGGACCGGCCGATGCGGCCGACGGAGTCGCGAAACGTCGCAGAGTCCCGCTCCGAACGTTAAAGCCGCGAGGCGAACATCGAGTTCGGACTCGACCGACGCGAGACTCTTTCTCGATCGGTGCGTGCGATTCCAAAAGTCTTTTGCCGTGTCTGGGATCGACGACGATCCGAAGCGATGGGCTCCTACGATCGTGGTATTTCTACGGTCGAATCGCCGAACGACCGAATCGCAAAAACGATCGGCCTCGACAGGAAAGCCTTTCTTACCGTCGAGGTGTATGTATGTGTGTATGTGTACGTGCCGAACGAGTTTAGCTGTTACGGTTTTCCTGGGCCGCGACCCATCTCTGGGAACGGGTCCATCCATGGGTATTTCCACCGGTTTCCTCCACCTTTCATCGAATCTCTAGTGGTGATGCTTTCGTTCGTCCTCCGTCGATTTTGCCGAGCGCGAAAGCGACACGATGCGTAAAAAAAAAATAATCTATCGTCACTGCATCGTCTCTATCGCTGTACTCATCTCTCTCCGTCGATTCGAGGTAGGTATCACGACCTGCAGGTGGCATATTTCTGGGTTTCGTTTCCGGAATCCCGGAGAGGAATTTCACATTTTCTCCCTCTGCGGCCGGTATTCCGTCTCGGTGCTAAAAGTTTCGCATCGAACTCCATACCAGCGGTACTCCAACTTTTTGAGCCGGGGGCCGCACACGGATGCGACCGAATTTGTGCGGGCGGCACGGAAAAAAAGTATACGAGTGCGAATAAAAAAATGCAGTCGGGGTCATAGCGACCGTCGTGGGTTTCTTTTCGCCGCAAGATGCATTTCGTCTTCGCGGGCCTCGGTTCGAGTACCGCCGCTCGATGCGATGCGAGGACTTCGTGCGATCGAACGCATTCCCGTGCGGCGATGAAATACGGGGTGACGGCGATGGGACGAGAAGGGAGGGGAGGGGAGGGATTCCGGGAGACGCGATCCGCGACGGACGTCTCTCAGGCATCGGCAAGGGATCCGCTTCGTGCGTCGACCGCGACCGCGACCGCGACCGCGACCGCAGAGGGAAGGAGCGCGAACGCCGGGAAGAGCACGCACGGATGTTTTCGGCGAATCGCGTTCGCCACTCGCGGCAGAGATCGCTCGCATCCGTCATCGGCGCCTCGGTCCGCGTTCGATGGGAGCTCGGAGGTCTTCGGGTCTCACGCGCGGGACAGACTCCGCCGTCCCGTCTTCGTTCCGCCGATTCCCTTTCGACCGAATCAAAAAATGTATCGATATCATCGGACGTGGGAAAAAAGGGAAAACTCTCGTCACTGCCGGGCGTCCAACCCGACCGGTGATTTTCAGGGGGACGAGGGGGGGGGGGGGGGGGGACCACGAAGGAAAGAAAAACAATAACCATGGGATTCTTTTATTTCTTAATTATTTTTCTCACTCCAGACTCGCGTCAAATTGTCCATCGTAGCCGGATTTGAAAATACCAGATACGATGCGATCACTGTGACCCGTGCACGCTCGTTCACTCCTCTCGTTTCTCGACCCGGCATTTCACTCGTCTCGGAAATCCGCGGGGAATCGGGAATCGGAAAAGAAGTGGAAGCGGAAGAGACCGGCATTTCGTTTTCCTTTCGGTTCCGAGGAAAAAGGACACAAAGGACACAAAGGACACGGGGGACCGAAAAGGAGACGACCACCTGCCCCGTCGGAAATGCGAAGAGAGGGGATTCGCGACGGGCGCTACTTTCCCCGCATCTTCTCGACGGAAACGGAGAAACGCCACGATGTTTTCGCTCGTCCCTTCTTCTCGGACGCAGACGAAGACGAACGATGGGACGACGAGCGACGTTCCAACAAATTCCTCGCCGGACGTCTTCGAACTCCATTTCCGTCACGGTCGCTCTCGAAGCCGTCGCCAAGTACGTTCGTGACGTCTACGTATCGTGAACGATTCCTCGTTTTTTCACGCAATCGTGCATCTCTGGTCTCCCTCCTTTCCCGTTCCCCTCCCCCTCCCTTACCGTACGTCTTAAACGTACGGTAATTCTCAGGCTCACGAGAAATACTGTTTATTTGAGTGATAGAACTTTTGGTTTCCCGTATACTTCCTCGGCGATGGAACGCACGCCGAGGCCCACGCACGCGACATAGGGAAGGGTGGGGCACGACGGGTCATGGGGCACTAAAGGTTCGGGCCGTCGTAGCTCTCGCAACTCTGTTTCTCTTCGCGTCGTCTGCTACATAAATTCCGGCCGAGGTGTCGGGAAAGTGTTGTTGAAAAACGAGTACCGTATTCCCCGCGCAAAGTGCAGATTCCGCGGACGTTTTCCATCGAAGACGCTTTTTTCCTTTCCGTCGACGGTGACGTCTCGGTTCTTGCGGCTTCTCGGTTTCCATCGATCGTCTTCATTCTTACTGGGATGGAGATCGGTAGTTCGATGCCTGCGCGTACGAGTTACGATCTCGACTCGATCCCGATTTCATCGGAACGGCCGATGTCGGGGACGATGGAACCTTCTGGAGACGGTGAATCCGAGTCCCTCCCAGTTCCTCTATTTCTTTTTCTCGTTCGTCCCGACACCGACGACCCTCGTGTCCGGCACGACCGACCGCGATTCCACGCGTCATCGTTCCTTCTAAATGTTTGGCACGAGTCGAAAAACGGTTCGAGTGGCTCTTCTGGGCACACGTTCGCTTCCACTCCACACGAGGAGGGATGGTGGAAGTGGGAGTCGACCTTCCCTCGCCTTCCCTCCTCTTTTCGAGGGTCGGGGCAGATACGGGTATCGGTGACGAAAGCCGCCCCCGTGCACTTTCGCCCCGACCTCGAGTCGGTCGAAGACCGAATCGCATCCGTGTGATTCTTGCCGATCGAAATGCGAGAGCGAGATTCCACCGGGGCGAAACTCGGAAGCGACACCGTCACCATCGCGGGTGAAAGATTTCGATGTAAAAGACGAATTCGAACCCTCGAAAAGGCTTCGGATCTCATCGAAGGACCTCGAAATTCGGTGTTTTGAGTTTGAAAAAGTATCAAGTACAGAGGTTTCACGAGAGAAAACCTCAGATAACTATTCACAGCCACGATGACGACGGGTCGCCGAATGCATCTCGTGAGGATAGACTCGGAGAGGGAGATTTAGGGTCACTCGTCCGTATACGGACGAGTTTCGTATACGAAACTCGTCCACTATTCTAGTTACGATTCCAGTTTCGTATACGAAACTGGAATTTTCCGAGCTCTCGAAGCGGACCCAAGGGGGAATGGAACCGTCTCGTGCTTCGTGTCGCATTCCATTCGCGATCGAGTTCCGACGTCATTCCTCTGTCGAAGGTGGTATCGGTGAGGCTCCGTCTCGAATGCTTCGTTTTCGGAAATCGTCAACACCAGAATGCTCTCTTTCGACGACGACGAAAGGATATTGCGATGAAAATTATCTAACGAAAATCTCACCGGTAACTCCGAAAGCGAAAGATTCTATCCGATAGATGTCGCTTCCGAATGTCGCAACGCGAGGCGGAGGCAATCTTTCGAGAAAGAAAAAGCGAGACGGTCGCCGAATGGATTTTTTTAGATGTCGACGGACATTTCTGCCGATGTTCGCATCCCGAGTCCGAGTCCATCGCTCGTCTTTGGTGGCCCGACCCTGAGAGAGACTCGTTCGGCTGGAAGAAACTCGTCGACCGGCCGTTTTCTTAGCTCGCGGCTGTATATTTTTACCCGTATTTTGTTCCTTAGGAGGCGACGAAATCGTCTTTCCGACTCGCTCGAGTTTCACGATCGAGCGATCGAAGACGAGGGGGGAATCCCGTGGACATCGTCTACGAAAGCTTTTACGAAAGTTTTCGATGCCGTTCCTCTCGAGAGGTTGCGGGCTAAATTGAAAGCACACGGGATCCAGAGTACGACGAGTGGCCCCGGATCGTCGGGAAGAGAGCAGTGAGTGACGGTCGATGGAGAAGTGTCGACGGAATCGGACGAGCGAGCGTCGTCCGTCGGGGCGAGGGACACCGCTTCTTTTTAAAGTCTACACGACGAGTGAGATGGTCTAGCGAGCGAGACCGGAACGTTTGCCGGCGACACCAAAATGGGTTTCTCCGTCGGGGGGGAAGAGAACGGGGCGAGAGCCGAGCAGGTTTTACGGCTATCGGACGGATGGAGCGAGAAACGGTTCGCGAAGTCGAATAAAAGTGCAAGGTTCTTCGCATCGGTCGCGATGACGATAGGTCTCCGAACGAGTTCGGCGTCGATACACCGGAAGAGGCCTAAAAATAAATGCGAACCGATGGCGTTCGAGAGGGTCCGTGGGTCGTGTGGGTTTCCACACGAGAAGCACTCGGAGGCGTTGGGACCGTCGTTGGACGTTAACGAGGGGGACCTCATCCAGACGTTTATCGTTAAGGGAATCGATCGCGTCGAGCTCGGTGGGTTTTTCCAGTTCGATGGCGGCAACGGAACCGGAGGGAGCCGACTCGAGTCGGTAGAACCCCGAGCGAGGTGCAGGTTGCGACGGGACTTTTTCACTCGTCGAGTGACGAAGGCGCGGAATGCGTTCGATGACGATGGCTGCGCCGCGCCGTGATTAGCACTAAGAGGAGGGGACGTGCCTTCGCGAACGGAACAAAAAAGGAGGAATGTCGATGCGAGCGACGAGGTGTCTCGTGGATGCGTTCCCACAAATATATCTATATTTTAAAGGATTCGGTCGATATCACGATATGGATATCGATGATGCGTTCCGCTCGGCCTCGAGACGGGCAGAAATGCCAGAAGACATCCGAACCTCGACCTCGACACCTCGTCCGTAGGGCTTTTTGTCCGTTCCCAAAGTCTCGACGTTCTCGTAACGCGAAAGCGATGCCGCAAGAACCGTCTCGTTTGAGGCTTGCGAAACTCGAATCTTCTTTCTGCCGTCACCGTCGAGTCGGAAGAGACGACGGCGCCCCGAGTTACGAGAACCCTCGACGGTCCGAAGCGTTCGGACGAGCTTCCCGGTCGTCGATCTTTCCTTCGACGAATGGAGCCGACCGTCGTCGGATGCGATGGATCCATCCGTCGCCTGACTTCTTGCACGAGTCGGGAAAACGGGAACTCGGTACGGAAGACCGGGAACTCGGCAGCGACTCGGCAGACGGTCCCGGTTCCGATATTCGTTTCGAGCGCATTCCCGACGTCCGTGCCGTTCCCCTCCGTGCGAGAGGAACGGCAGTCGCATGCATCTTCCCGACGACGCTCCGCAAAACCCTCACGATTTCGGCCGCGTTTTCTGCAGCCGTACTCTCGGTTTCTGCGGTTTCTTTCGATTTCTGTCGGCCGACTCGACGAGCGCGCGGCAGTAGCCGCAGGCCGGTGGCGGATCCAAGAGGGGGTGGGGGGGAAGGAAGTAGGGAAACGCCCCCACCCGTCGATAATTTCTGCGGCAGCCACTGTTGCAGACGCATGGGATTTTCCTCGGGAACGACGCGTACGTATCCTTGAAACTCGCTGCGTACGACACACGGTTTGGAATGGGCCGCGTGAGACCGGTCGGTGCACGATCGCAGCGAGACGACGATTGCGGTCGATTCGCAAAAACACGCTCCACCCTCGCGTTACCTCTCGAGATGGAATCGCTGCCGAACGCATGAGTCTCATCTTCGACGTTTCCGAAGTTATTTTGGGAGCTTCCGAGACGTCCGCACGCGAATCGGTGCCCAAACCGAGCAGCTCGTGGCGTCGCGGACGATGCTACCCACATAGAAAAAGGAATGCGATTTCTCTCAAAAAGGGAGTAAAATCGCAAACTCCAGTTTCATTTCCCTTTCACTCTGGGAAAGGAACAAATTTGCTCCATCACCAAGGAGTAAAATTGCTCTCCTCCTCCGTGAGTAAAAAGGCTCCCCTCGGAAGGAGATAGGGCTGTCATGCAAATACGCAAATCCTCGTAGATATTGTGTCGCTTTCGCTCTCGTTTTTGTTTTTGGACCTCAAGGACATGAAGTCCAAAGGATAGATGGAGATAGGTAGGAAACATTAAACAGCACTCGTACAGGCGATGACCTACCTCTGACTGCACTGATGTCAGAGGAAGGACCCTTACGGTTCCATGATTAGTCCGCGATATCAATCCTTCATTTCCTCATTCTCCCATCATGTTGAAGAAATGGTAGAATTGAGTACACGGACTATGTACTCTAGATCTCCGCTGCGGATGAAACTCTCTAGAGTTTCAAAAGGGTTCTCATCAGGAATATGAACTTGTTTATGGTCTGGGCTCTACGAGTCTGTCTCGAATATGTGGATAACAAAATGAGAAGTGTCCGTGTCTATTGATTCATATAATGGGACTAGGCGAGACATATGGCGAGGTACTAAACGATCCTGCGAGGCATGATTCCAGGGAAAGAGGGAAGGGAACTTTAGTGTACTGCGCGAAAAGCGAGACCCTTACCTCCATCTAGTGGCCTGGCGAAGAATTTCAACGAGTTCACTTCCATACGAGCGATGAGGGAGCATTTAGTGAGTAATAAGAGAGTACGTACGAGTAGCTCACATGGTGCTCACTTTTTACTCCCTAAACGCTCAGAATTGTTTAAGAGTGTTCCGAAACGGTTCGGGCATAGAAGACGTAGACAAGAGTTTCGAGTCGGTCATTAGTCGGGAAGAGAAATTTTTATTTAGGAGGAGCAGCAGTCTGAGGAATGACCCCATAGATAAATAATCCCATAATGTCCATCGTTTCTCCTTTCTTTCACCTCGATGGAGAAGAGACCGACGACTCGAACGGTTTTATTTTCTCATTCGTTCTGGCTATGCTCGTACGGGAACGATCGAAAGGCAAAAAGGAAAGTCGATCCATCCGAAAATAAAGGTCTTCCGGGAAAATGGTCCACGTGCGTCGGACCGATCATCCCATCCGAATATTGGAAAACAATTTGTTTTGCAGATAGATAGATAAATAGATAACTCGGTTTTCCTATTGTCTTTTCATGATGGGTGGAAAAGTCTGGGCATGCGTGCCGATAAACACCAGAGCATGTCATCTATTGAATGTCTGGGTACCGTGCTCGGTACCCAGAAGATAAGTCCTAACGCGGAAACGTTCGCTTCTCTAATGCCTTCTCTGCGTACCATGCCAAGCCACCAGGAACAGACTTCCAGTGTTGCCAAATTGAAACGGAGGATACCGAAATCGAGAGCGTTCTTGCCAAAAATTGAACGGAACGGCGAGTGACAGCAGGAGATCTGCAACAAATTGAAACGACCGTGGCCGAATTCGAAATGGTTCCTGCGGGAAACGGTCGAGAAAACCTATGCCTTAAAAGCAAAAGGGATCTGTGAATGATTCGACTGAAGTTCAGTTCATCGTGAAATGACTGCATTCGAGTATTCGGGTGGTTCTCAGGGTGTAAGTGATGCCCCATCGATGCAGATCCGCTTCTCACGTATCGACAAAAGGATGGGCTTCTTCGACTCGTACGAGTTGAAAACTCGTTCGACTTATTACATCGTTCAGAAAACTCAGCGCTCGAGATTCTACAATATATACAATAGTGCTGCGTTTCGTACAGCTGGGGAACTCAGCCATTTCGATATTAAAGGGTGTGCCCACACCCCCCCGTGCGTCATCACGAGGGCTGGGCTTGGGTGTCCTCGCTTTTGCACCTTCGTCTTTACTTCGCTCCTGTGTAGCAGAGCCCCAGTAATAAGAGCCCGACTTTCGCGTTGGTTTCGACTCGTGCCTCCACTGTGCACTTGCTTAGGCTCGAAAATGAAAAGCCAGTGTCCTCGCTTTCCTCGAGTCGGCGTCGTGAGAAGAGGAAGTAGAGGGACGATCGGGGAGAGATGAAAGGAGGAAAGGGAGAGATCGCGATGACAGATTTCGTCTGGGAAGGAGTCGGAGTGACGATCAGAACTCGGTGGAACCGTCATCCTTCCCCGCCTTCTCCACGTTTCTCGATGGGAGTTGGAAATCTCTGAAAATCGGCACGAACGACGAAGCCTCCAAAGACCGCTTCTCACTAAGGCAACGAGCCCACGTGCAAATATTGGCCGTCGTTGGATTGCGAATCGGGGTTGCAAGTCGACGTGCATGCAATCAATCGGCACTCGCTCGTTCGGTCGACGCTCTCCGACACGGGATAGACGATCCGAGACCAGCGCCACGCCAGGCCCAGCAAGTGTCATCGCTTTGCTCCTCCGTAGCCCGGCCTCGAGATCTAAAACCCGCACCGTCACGTGCGTCTGCTCCAGTGCCGCCGTTTCGCTCCTCCATTGTCGAGCCAGTGGTCGGAAGGGAAGAGGATAGATCGTCACGAAAAGGAGTTATTTTTTTCTCGGGAAGGAGTAGGATCGGTCCTCAGAGGTGAGCTGCATGGTATCATCCCCCCCTCTCCCACTTCTCTACGGGAGTTTGCGAACCTCTGAGAATCGGCCTAATTTTTTGCGAGTATCTCCAAGGCCTCCAAAAGAAATGCGTCCATCCGGCAGCGAAGCCGCATGCAAATGTTGGTCAAGATCCAATCGCACATCCGGGCAACGGGTCGGTCTGTACGCGACTGTCACTCATTCAGTCAGAAGATTCGCGAATTAAATTCAGTCGGATAGATCCTCAGGGTGTCCGGAAGTTGCATTACTTGCGATGTGTGTTATTCAATCCTGCATAGCTTGTTACATAATGCATGTATATAAATGTATATTACATAATGTGAAGGAAAAGCAAGCAACGTAGAAGCGCGCATGGATATCGCCATGATATCTTATTCTACTAGTATAAGTTGCAGATCCCAGTCTAGCATCTGCTGGGACTTTTTTTATCATATAAGAAGGGGCAGGCACATTTATAGAGATGCTAGATTAGACGAAAACATTCAGCATCAGCAAAGAGTGCAGTGTGGAAGTGAATAGTATAGAACTGGAGGAGATTGATGAAAAGAAGGCATCACTGGCATTGGAGACTAAGAAACTGACGGTTTGCCAATGAGAAAATTGATAGACTGCAAACTTCAGGCTTAGAAAGCGACAAGAGTTTCTAAAATAGATAGTTTCAAGCCGGATAATTACTCAGCCGGATCATGAAACAATGATCTCCACAGGGTGTTTTAGGATTTCATACGTTGATCCTCTTTCATTTTCCGTAATGAAGTTGTTAAATGAACCAAAGTTTTAAATTATAGCAATGGAGTTTAAATATGGTTCGAATGGTAACGGCCGAAGACTGTAAGCATACAAATCTAAGACAGTTCTGGGCTCTTCGAAAAAAAGGGAAAGTTAGCCGAGTTTCCGGCTGCTTTAAGCGCTTTATCAATATATACCGATAAGCTACACATGTATAGTATCCATGTGCAGTACAGCATTCAGTTCTGATTTCCGTGCCAAAGAATGTTCAGAGACATGCAGTGGAAGGGAAGAGGTGAGGGAAAAACGGTCGAGTTTATCTTGGCTTTGTCGTCCAGGCGTCACAGGTGTTACAGTCCTATTGAAAAACCTTCTCTTTCACAGTTGGGTAACTGCGTCACTGTTTCTGTATGTACATAGGAAGGAGGAGTGAATGCTGGAAACCAAAGATGAAGCCTTAGGCCTGGTTCTAGGAGAGAGGAACGAAAAGAAGCCCCGTCGCCAGCGCGTTTGGGAGCAATTCGAAGATACGGAGTCCGAGTCCGAGACGGAATCCACACCGAGGTGGACTGGGACGAGAAAGGCGCAAAGTCTGCCGAATCCTCGGGATTTGAGATGGGCCAAGAGAAAAGACTTCTCCCCTGGCGCTCAGTCGATCGCGTACGTCCACCATCTACTCTCGTCTACCTCTCAATTGACCTACAGTGCTTAGGGAGCAATGTTCCCTAAACTGGAAATTACCACAATTGCAAGTGATCATCAAGCGTACCATTATCTTGACGTCACGAGCAGGGTCCATATACGAGATTCACAGGAAACCGTGTCGATAGACGATCTCAGGAATACTGCCAACGAAATACTCCCACTAAACATGTTCTTTTTTTTTCCAAGCTTGCATTATCTCTTGCCAAGGAGGTGTGCCAGGAAAATAGTCCTCTTTCCTCGCGTGGTCCCTTCCCTCCCACGCCTTCTTTCGCATCAGATCAAAGCTCGCGAATAAGCGATTTCAGGGGAGGTTGCTTGGGAACTGTCCGGTAACAGAAAAATCAAGATGTGGAATCACTACGAAAGAAAAAAAGTAGGAATGAAATCGTTCTGTTTGCCCCCGAGCAGAACACCTCATTCCCTCTGTCACCGATATTGCTTCCTCTGCCGCATGCAGTAGGAAAAAAATCCAGTGGAAGCCACTTTTAATATGCCTAAAGCTATTTTGTGTCTAGCATGCGTCGAGAAGTTCCTCCCTTCGTTCAGCATGTATCTTTTCACCTCCACATGAAAGCTCCAAGTTCCTCAGTATTCTAGAAAATATAATTTCCTACATCTATCGGAAATGAACCGAGAAGAAATGCAAATTCTATGCCATCACCTGATCTATCGAAATTCTGTGCTCTGATCATATCACCTGAATCCTGCCAATAGGACAATATTGCGTTGTCATATACAGTGAAAACTCGTTAACTCGAACTTTTAGGGACCGGGCAAATCGTTTCGAAGTTTATCCGAAGTTCGAGTTATCAGGAATCGCCCC
>CAJPEV010000416.1:103861-119115 GCA_905338385.1 Darwinula stevensoni
ATTCGAGATAAGCGAATTCGAGTTAAACGGAGCATTTAACATGGTGTCCTACGGGGTTCCGCCGGGACCAAGCTTTAAACTTCGAGATAAGCGGAATTTCGACTTATCAGGATTCGAGTTAACGAGTTTTCACTGTATATATCCAATATCGCATTGGAATAGAAGTTTCTGCGATCTGGTTTGTTCTAATTGGAGCATTTGCAGAACCACGAAATGACCAAGAATAGGTTAGAAATGATGGGCCTTTCCCACAGGCAGAGCAAGGAAGAAGAAGAATGAAAAGAAAACTGAGAATGCTCCATGCACGGAAGGGACTGATGCATGAGGGGTTATATGTATAGAAAAAAAAAGAGGAGGGGGGGGGGAGAAGAGGCTGCTTCTCTGGCAGTAGTCCCACGGTAAGAACCTGGGTTCGGTCTCATCCTCTCCTGCGACAACGAGCATGTATAGTTGAGTGAAGAAAGAAGGGAGTGCATGTGTGATGAAGCACCGGCTACCGGATGGCATTTCTCTGACAACAATGGAATCGTCGATGGGGAGTTTCCCCCTGGAACCCCTTTTCTCCAGGATCCTCAAATCCCTCCTCCATCTCTGCCCCGAATGGCAAGTCCCTCACGTCCCACTTATAGACAGATAAGGATCGCCGAATGCTTCGCCTTCATCTTTCCCTTCGTGAGGAACTGTTTCGGGTCACTCGACAAAAACAATCACAATTTACTAAACTAAATTAGAAGTTATTTTCGGCTCGACAAAAGGAGAATAGTGACTGAAAAACCGGCGAAAATCGAATATAAGACGTCATGCATGAAACGATTACTCATAATGGCTCGAGAGTCATCAATTACAAACGAGAGTCTCGGAATGATAAAATAGTGATGCGTTTTCAAGTGAGGGCCACATAGATCAACACATGATAGCTTATCAAAGTCGTCCTCGGGGAATAGATTCGAATCAGCTGCTAATTAAAGTAATTACAGCAGTTCGCGTTAGCCTCATTTTATATGATATAAATAGATTTTAAGAACCCTCGATAGAGAGGAGACTAAGGATCGTATGAGCTTCCATTCCCAAAAGCGAGGATTGAAGTCTTGAAACCATCAGAATCCCCTGCGAACGCATAAATCATCTGCAAAAGGATTTTCTGCTTTTGCATGAAGCATTAAACGACAAATCATATGTGAGAAGCTAATTTTGCTCGGAGCTCACTTTTCTCCTTAGTGAGAATGAAGTGAGTATGGAGAGACATCATATCAGATTTCATGCACGTCGTAACGAAGTTGAAAAGGTTTTAATGTTACTCTCTCACCTCTTTCTTAGCAGTGTCTGAAAGGAAGTTCTGTCTTCCAGGCCGAATTCAGAAAATCAGTAAGACTTCAGCGCTTAGGTGGTCATTATTACATCGTGTTCACAAGTCTGCATTGCATTTTCTCAGAGGTGGCACAGGTTTTCCTTCGTTTCCATCCTTATTGAGATTACGTAGGAGAAGTGGCGGTTCATGACATGCAAAAGGAGCAGATCGTCACTTAAGGGAGGTTTGGGCCCGGTCTACTCTCCCTCTGTTTGAGACCTACATTTGCGCATCGCGAGCCGCCACTGCGTGGGTGCACAAGAGTTGGCAAACAACACAAAATGCACGCGCTGATTGGCCCCGGGAAGCAATATTTTACTTTTTTCCGTTTCGAAATAAATTCAAGGAAACATATTAAAGACTTGTGGGTTATATATATATTTTTTTAAATTTTATTTTAGAACTTGGTTATTTCCACAGTTCCAGAAACTGCCCTTTGTTTTAGATGCGTTTGTGAGCATCGGCCCAGATTGTCTCATGTTATTATGATAATGCCATAAAGGCAGGTTTCCATGTGAATTTCATAAGAATCGTTCCGATTATTTCATTTCTTTTTCAGAATAGAATAAGAACTACTCGGAGCACATGAGGAAAGAGAAAGATCCGACTAAGAATCGCTCATTCAACGGTGTTCACAGACTAGAGTCCTGAATGGGCCCAATTTCCTCTTACCCAACCCGATAAGCCAAATTCAAGTCATGGCCCGCACCCGACCCATAACCCGAATTCTAACCCAACTTTACGGCCCTACCCTGCCCAATCCGAGCAAACACTTTAACAGTTAACGTGTTTAATTTCACACTTTCCTGCGTATTTCCTCATAAATCCACGTTGCTTTGCAAAAAACATGTCGTCCACTATCGACTGGCAGGAGATTATTTCTTGGAAGAGGAGCCATACAGATTTCGGTCTGGAGATGCGTTAACTGTCCCATGTCCGTCTCAGATTTTTCCTTCATTTATTTATATTCATGGTCACACAATGAAGGATTTTCCTTCTTTCGGACTGCATGCATAAATGATTCCTGGCATGACAAGGGGGCTTCCATGGTCTCAGACCAAAGGAAGGATACAATAAAAAAAATTCGACCCGGCCCGACCTGAAGAAGGATGTTGGGAATTTCAACTGTAGACGGCCCGCGGGTCGGGTCGGGCCGGCCCGCATCCCGTGTAGGACTCTATCACAGACGAGTTGAATGTCTTTCGCCTCCACAGATGTGAGTCTATACGCAGATGATAAATGTCCTCCCAGGGAAGGCTTACGTTTCGAAGTCGAGTTCCTTACTCTGGGGCTTAATCTTACCGTGTGCACGATTCCTACTCGGTAGAATAGGATTCTTAACAGTCTATTGCATCTTTTCGGTTTCTGAGCAGTTGGTATTTTTAATTGCTAGTAGTTTTAAGCATTCTAATCAAATGGCCACATGCTGGGGGAAAAATCGCAATACGGTCGACTCTGCATAATAGTATATTCCAGGGACCAGTGAACTAATATCCAGAGTATTCAAATAACCGAAACTCATGTATTGTGCAACTTCGTACTTCAGGCAGTTTATTTTCTTAAGATATAGGGTAAGTGAGACAAGATCCGAACTTTAAATAAATTCCACCCCCTACATCACATAATTGAATGAAGCAAGAAATCCAATCTGTCCTTTCCAACCATATCACACCAATGTCCGGTCTCAAAACATGAACAGTGTGTGAACTTCTCGAATGGTATAGATCCCAAAACCATATATTTCAAAACGCAGATGAAGGGACGGATTTAAGTTAATGGGGTCGGAATTAATATCAGCCATATTACCCGTTTTGTACATTTCTTAAAATGTCAGTAGCATATTTTTTTGCACTCCTAGTTTTAATCTGCTTGATTTTTTCTCACTTTCACATTTCCCTACACTCGTATTTTTCTTTTTCTTCGGTACATGCTTATTTTTTTTGCGGTTTTCAAGATTTTTTAAATAGAAGTTTTAGAAGAAAAGAGCGGATTTAGCTCTTTTCTTCTGCTCTGTTCAATAACTTTTCGATTTTATTAAATTTCCTTATTATTTTCTTCGTTGGTTTCCACATATCCCTTTAAAAAAAAAGTGAAATGGCAGGTGATAACGACCTTGATTCCACGGAACAAGGGTATAGCCGGGGAACAGGCAGGTTGGGTCTTGGTCGGTCCCGGTGGGCTGAGAACGCGTAAAACGAAAAACAAACGTTTCGTTTTTCAGCGACTTAAAAAAAAATAGTTGAGCCTTCAGAAAAGCTTATTCCTATTAGCGAGTTACTTTAATAACCGTATTTCTTTATGTGATGATTTTTATCATGCATATTATGGTTTAAAATATCGGGACCGCACATGGTATTTCAGTTAAACGGAGTATTCCATAAGCGGTATTCGCATAAGTGGAGTCAAATGTATATTCATTGCATTGCACTTCGTGAAGTTTGAGGCTTTCCATGAATTGTACGTCGTAGCAATTGAAGTTTGGAACGCATCTGGCAAGGCCTTTACAGCCATCATGCTTCCCGAGTTTTCAACTGATGCCTCGCGCTAATTCCATGTTTCGAGAATGTCTTCGACAAGAGCCCTCACAGCGATAAGCAAGTCACTCAGAATGATGCGGGAGACCCCTAGAGCTCTTAGGAATATCGCTATGATTATGTTGATGTCTTGCAGATGAGGATAGGTCGTTCCAGATGATGTGGAGAACGAACAAGCAGATGAGCATCACTTTACTTTTGAAGATAGACAGAGCGGCAGGTGTTCATAGCTTTCGTAGGTTCTTCATGCAGTGTATCGCTGTTATGCATTTTTTTACTTTCGACTTCATACGGTTTGTCCCCGTGACTTGGAATTTAACTCCAAGGTGGGGAAATTCATCGACGAACTACAAATTCGTATCCCCATACTCGATTTTTTTTCCCGTTTCGCCGGTTTCCCTGCGAGCCGGAATTTCACCACTAACGTCTTCTCGGTATTGAAGCTAGTTCGCTCGATACCAATATGCCAATGCGTTCACAGCTATTTGAAGGAAGTCCCTCAAAGAGGAGTACGTGACTATGGGTGGATTGCATGAAATCCACCCCATGTCATCTGCGTACATTATCATCTTGATGTTGGGGAGCATTCCTTGATGAACTGAGGGAAATCTGCGAAGAAGAGGACGAACAAAAGAGAGTCGCCTTGAATACCTCGAGTTTGTGCAAATGGGTTTGTTCGTCTTCGGTTATCATCTACTCGAAACAGGTTTTCCTTCGGTAGGAACCAAGTAGTAGCATCATTTTCCAAAGTAGATGGGATCTTCGGGTGAAATTGAGAAGGAGATGGCGATCGATGCCGTCGAACGCCTTCTTCTACGAATTCTGCGAAGAGAGTATATGGAGGTTTATTTGGTACGCTGAGATGAGCGTCCACAGCATCTACGGTCCTGCGGCCGTGACGAAATCCCTGTTGCTCTTCAGGTAAGTAACGCTCACTGTGATGAGTGATCCTCCGAAGAATTAGCTTGGTTAAAACCAAGATACAAGATAACAAAAGAGATCAGAGCGATGCCTCGGAAGCTGTCAGGATCGATCTCGGAGCCCTTTCCTTTGAAGAGTAATTTCGAGGCCGCATTTCTATCGGGTGGCCACTTCACCTCTTTCAAGACCTATAATGAATAGTTTATTCCAAAAGTGGCTTGTGACGTTGACGAACCCTTTGAGGTGCTCATTGCAAATGCCGTCGATACCTGCGGCGCTCTTGTCTGGAGAGGAGAGTATGGCATCGGTAACTTCTTCCTTGCTGAATGTTGCATTAAGTAGAATATTATTTCCTAAAGTATATAGTTGCTCCAGGGAGATTGGCAGTTGGATTTTAGAGGCTATGGAAATGCTCCATCCAGGCTTCTGACCCGGTGGTGCAGAACTTGAATATTCTGACAAGATACATAAGGAATCTCCAAGGTTTGGTTTCCACTTCTCTCATGAGTATCCTGTCCTGGTGGTCCCTATGGATTTCTTACGAGAGAGAAGTTGTTCGTAACCAGAATACGCACCAGTGTGCGTATTCTGCGTGGACCCTGGGATTGATTTTCGCCAGGCGCAGGGTTTTCAGAACCTTCTTTTCGTGCGACTCGACATTCCCTATCGAATCAGGGCAGGTGGTTCATTTTCCGTGTCGGTTGAAGGACCATTACAGCAAGAGTCGCGTCTCGTGGGAATCGAAAAGCTAAGGGCTCGTCCACACCAGGAAAATTTTCTTGCATAGACACTGAAGGAACAATAGAAAACTTGAAAGAAAATTTTCAGAGATAGTCTACACCAGAAACTTCATGATGTGGACGTTTTTGAAAGATCTTTCTGCAATGATTTATCTTCGGCAGGGCGTTCTCCATGCCAATGTTTACGAAAGTGAAGTATTCAAGATGGCTCTCTTCACAAGGAAACAACGTGTGGCAACGAAAACCTCACGATTCTTCTTTTAAAAAGAGAAAACGGTGGCACGCCGCTCGATTCGGGTAAGGAACTTCTTGCAGCAGAGACATGAACATGGTGCTTATTCGTCTCTCATGAGAGTGCTAAGGATTATAGACCCCCCCTCTTGGATTCAAGAATTTTGTACGAACGAGTGGGCAGGATTTTGAGGAACTCCTGAGACGAGTTGGACAGCTTATTTCTCGAAAGGACACGCTATCGTGAGTCTATTTCGGCTGGAGAGAGGCTGGTAATTACTCTGAGAATTTTGGCGAGTGGCGACAGCTTCACTAGCTTCACTAGCCTCTACCGAATATCTCTACCGCGTGTCAAAAACAATCCATGTCTTCCTTCATCCCAAAAGTTGGTGATGCTTTTTACAGGGTGTTCATTTTACCAGTTAGCCCAAATAATTGCAAATTAAAAAGGAATAAAAATTCAGAGATACATGAAACTTGGTGATATGAGAACCAGGACACTGTAACGTGCAAAATGATAATCACTGTCACAACACGTCACAACATATATTTGGAATTGGCCACGGCCATGTTCAACGCACAATCGTGCACGGAGAAGCGCGTTGCTGGGCACAGACTGTAACACCGCTGGTTGAGTGCTGAATTCATTTTCTGCAATCGCATGATTTGTAAAGGATTGTGGTCTCCACGCTCACCTGATCATCATCGGATTACTTCTTGTGGGGCTACATTAAAGACCGGGCATATACGAACAATCCCCACACTATGGAAGAGTTGCAAAAACGTCATTGTCAGCATTCTGTCGGCTGTGTTACAGTCTGTGTCCAGCAACATGCGTTGCCGTGCACGCTTGTGTATTGAACGTGGCGGTGGCCACTTCTGACGTATGTTGTGACGTGCTATGACTGTGATGGTCATTTTGCATTTTACAATGTCCTGGTTCTCATATCACCAAATTGTATGTATCTCTGAATTGTAGTTCCTTTTTTATTTGCATTTCTCTGAGTTAACTGGTAAAATGAAGATCCTGTACTGAGTTCTGGCTGAGTTCATGCAGGTATTAGGGAATAGTCATAAGGTAATTGGAATTCTCAACGCAGCCTAGCGCACCTATGCAATACGCATGCGCAATCAAAATCAGCATATTTCAAAATCAGACGTCTTGCCCAGTTCTTGCCATTTTTTTCCGAGCTCCTGCTACAGGAGGTTCATATTGTTACGGAGGGAAAGTGGGAGACGGATGATGGAAGATGCCAAGGAATGGCCGGGAATTGAACCCGGGCCTCCTGATTGCCGGTCAGGTGTGCTACCACTACACCACCGAACCCCGGACTCTCTCGATGCCATCCTCATCCGTCACACTACCCCCTCTCGTAATTACAGTTTTTCCCAATTGCTAAAGCCCAATTTCATATCTCAATGGACATTTTTCAAAACTTAACGTACGATCCGCAAAACGCTGCGCTCTTTTCTCATATCTATGCGTCCGGCAGTCAAAGGGCGTCCCTTTGTCAAAATCAAAGTACGTTCTTCAATATATTAACGTACGGGGTTAGGAACGTCTATGGACAGCCAAGAAGCAGACCGGGAAAATAATTCCTCCGAATATGGAAAGGCGATAATGTGATAATGTAATACTTTCAAAACTTAACGTACCCGTGTCAAAACTGTGCGTACTGCTGTCGAGATTCAATTTCCGCTCTCCAAAAGGGACAACAGAACGTCCTACGATCAATTTCTAACGTACCTGGAGTCAAAACTTAACGCACCATCGGCAAATCTCTCAGGACGATCCATTGCTGTGAATGGGAANTGAAGCAGCCAACGAGGCTAAACTCGGGACTGCAATTCCCTTTTCAACCCTTTTTAGCTGGTAATAACAGAAATTAATCGTAGGTAAATACTCAAGATCAGGTATTTAGGATACTACTGAATCGCAGTCGGCATTATCGCTTGTAAATTACATTTCTGCATCGACGTAAGAAATTCTTTTAACGTTTGAGACGACGCATTTAGCTCTGACAACTCTAAACGATGAGAAAATCTTTGTGATCGGTTGGAAGGGACTCGTTGGAGTATAGGCCAATGGATTGTAGTCGTCAGCCATGCATCCATCCTTGGCGCTCGTCGAATCGGCCTTCTTATCCTTTTTCGTACGTTAAGTTTCGAAAAAGGTCCGTGAAGATATGAAAATCGCACTTCGAGTTTCGCTTTTCGTACGTTAGCAATGAAATCGGATGTTAAGTTTTGTGAAAAAATTGCAGAGTTCAGGGATTTGTTCAAATTGTTTTGAAAACGGAAGTGTAGTTTTGAGAAACGGACGTTAGCAATTGGGAAAAACTGTAAGTCTGGTCCTCCAGACTTCACCTGTGACCGGGATTCCCACCACTCTCCAGTCTCTCGGAGGTGTAGGAGATCCCACCGCTGCCTACCAATTGTTACGGAGGGAAAGTGGGAGACGGACGATGGAAGGCATGAGAGGACGAAAGAAGCCAAGGAACGGCCGGGTAATTGAACCCGGGCCTCCTGATTGCCGGTCAGGTGTGCTACCACTACACCACCGAACCCCGGACATTCAGTCGACTCTCTCGATGCCATCCTCATCCGTCACAATATCTAGCTATCCACGGCATATATAACACTACAGGGTGTTCGGGTGTTCGTATTTAAACGCAACTTAGGAAATATTTTGCTGCCTGTAGGTGGAGGTCAACGAACGCTATGTGGCTCACCGGGTTGCCTATCTGCAAGGAAACACACCAGTGATGGGTTTCATCTTTCCAGATATGCAACCCGGTGAGCTACAGGGCACGCGCTGAACTCCATAAACAGGGGACAAATGTATCTATGTTGGGTTTAAATACGAACACCCTGTATATTGGTATCCTTTCGAATAAACGAATGCATTCGGGCTCTCAGCAAAAGCGAGTGAGGGAAGAGTTGGCAGAGTTTTTCTCCTCTGAAACTAGTAGTGTTCCCTGGCAGTGAACTTTGCAACGAACCGAGGAAGTGTTTTCAGCATATTTTCCATGCCATTGGCTATTCAATGTTTTGCGCTGAAAATGAATAAGTCGCATTTACCTCTTGCTTTGTGTCTCTTTTACTTCCGCAAAGTCGGCCAGAAACAAAAAGTGCTTGTAGGCAAATAGCAAATTTCATCGCTGCTTGTTCCACTCCTCATTGATATGTCCACTTTCTTCTTCTCTGCATTCCATTGGACTTTCAAATGTCGAATTTTACTTCGCACTCCAACCACCGGTACTTCCAGTTTCGTTGCAAGATTAGACTAGGCATCTTGCTTTCTTTTCTTGTCCTTGTACAGAACACTTCTCACATTCCAAAGGCATTCTTCATGTCGATATTTATCGTTCAACTCAACAGTCTTTTCCCTGCCCCACTCCATTTCCAACACTGAAATCTTTCACCTTCTACGCAAGAAAAGTAGACTGGGTTTCTACTTTTGAAAGTCTCTTGCAGAGAGGACTCGGAAAAATTCTCGCAAAGGAAACTTTCAAAGACGTCCTCACCGTGAAAGTTTTCTTCTCAAGTCGACTTGCAAAGAAAAATTGCATAGAAAACTTTCAGGCGTGGACGAGGCCTCCTGCACTTCATCATCAGTCGAAAATCTCTTTCCTTTGAGATCTGATTTGAAACATCGAAACACGTGGAAGTCGCTAGGGGCCAGGTCCGGCGAATACGGTGGATGAGGGAGTTCTTCGAGCTTGCATTCGCCCAAAGCTTGCTGCGCAATGTGGGCTTTGTGTGGTGGCGCATCGTCGTGCAACAGCAGAACTCCTTTCTTCAACTTGCCACGACGTTTCTCTTTGATCGCTGTGCGCAATCTGGGCAAAATGTCGGCATAATATCGGCCAGTGATCGTCATCTTTGGTGGCAAGAAGTCGACAAGCAAAGGTCCCTCTGCATCCCAAAAGAGGGTCAGCATGACCTTCCCTGTTGATTTGACCACGCGCGCCTTGACCGGTGGCTGTTTTCCTTTCTCTGTCAACTGCATCGATTGCTGTTTTGTCTCAGGATCGTGGTGATGAACCCAGGTTTCATCCCCAGTCACTAATCTGGCACGAAAGTTCTCCGGATCCAAGCCGAAGTGTCGTAAGAGATCCAAACCCAACTGCGCCCGATTCTGCTTTTGCTCATTTGACAGCAATCGGGGGATCCATCGGGTGCAGACCCTTGATAGGCCCAACTTTTCGTGCAAAATGAAACGAACAAGTTCGGTGCCGATGCTCAATGTCTCCGCTATCTCGCGCACTTTCGTTCTTCTATCTGCCATCACGATCCGTTGGACGGTGGCCACGTTTTCGTCGGTGGTCACTGTTGTAGGCGTCCCATTGGACGGTTGGTCTTCGAATGAATGCCGACCACAACGAAATCGACTGATCCAGCGTAGGACCGTACTGTATGGCAAAGCATCGACCTGGTAAACATTGACGAGCTCTTCATGAATCTGCGTCACATTCTTGTCCTTCCGCATCAAATGTCGGATCACTGCACGTTGCTCGACGACAAGATTTCATTTTTTCATCCATTTTCCACAGATGGTTTCAATTCGAATACTATGGGTGAATTTTTGAACAGAGCACTATCCGATAATGCAGCTTTATTTCCAGGAAAATACTCTATTATCAAAGAAGCGATTTTTGAACCGAGCATTTTCCATAATGTTCCATTTTATTTAGACATCAGTAAATAGAGCATTGTCAAATGCAGCATTATCTGGCCAGTTCAAAAATCGAAAAAATAATGCTCCTCTTTATAGAGCTGTATTATCCAATAGAGCAGGATTATTTTAGAGCTCGGTTCAAAAATCCACCCACGAATTCGTTGAAAATAATCCTCGATTATTTTCAACGATAGTTGGTGACGGCAACGTCGCATCTCATACGTGAGAAAGCAAAGTGAAATGAGTTTTTAAGATGGCAGCGCGCATCCCATGAATTAATAATGGCACGAAAAACCCCTTGCCATTGGGAAAAGAGTTCGTCGCGTAGAAGCGAAGAGCAACGAGTACTTGTAGAAGCGGAGGCACTCCAGTAGCGTTCTTATTCCCAATGTCAATTCCAAAATATCAAAAACCTACAAGTCACTTTCCTTCTCTAAGCGGAATTGTTCTCGAAACTGTCATTAACCCTTTCCATGGCAAATTAAGGAATCGCACGATAAAAATTTGAATTCTACATTTTTCTTGCTTCCGAAGTCTTTATTTGCTGATGAATCTTTTATTCTCCCGAATTTGGTCATTTGTGCTACCGAAAATTGGGAGCGTTTTTGGCAAAGTCGAGAATTGAAGACGCTAATGTTTTTCCTTGTATTTAAGACAAGAGCAGAGAAACCATTATATAAATGAATATCAATACCAAGCCTACACATAGGATGTGCAAACTGGATTTTTGGTTACTCTGCAAAGATCTTAATCCATAGGGAAAATTTTTCACAAATGAAAAATTCCTCGGAACACTGCACTCTTGCAAAAACTTGCTTATCACAGAAGGTAATCGCTGCTTTCCAGATTACCTATGCAATAATTTCGATCAATATTCAATCAATATTTCAACCCATCCATGAAAAAAAATTGCTGCGCGTACACGCCATTTATATTTTATGAACATTTGAAAACATGTCTTCAAATGAAGACAAGGCCGTGGAAAGGGTTAAAAATCTCAATGGGATTTGATCTGTCAGCAATGACTCCTCCTTGCATACGGCAAAGTGTCGGTTTAACCCCTTGGCATCATTTGACGGCGTATGCATTCGTAGCACATCCTCCCTGTGATGATTTATTACATTTTCTGTGTACACCTTACCCACATGGAATGGAACTCAATCCTGCGTGAAAGTGAACTTAGCACATCATCACCAGATATCATGGATAACATGATATTTAGATTTATAAAATAACTGGATCCAAAAGCTGGATAAGTGCTCGAGAAAAGGTCTACGCTAAGAAAATGCCAGTCACTGATGAAGAGAAAGCCTTTCGTAACCGACACAAATCGTTACATGAAACGCAATTCGCCATCATAGCGCATTTTATTTCTTCCTGAACGACCCTGCACTACGACGAGGAGTAGTAGAGGGCTCTATCTGAAAAAGCCAATCACGTGAAGTGATTCCGCGCCGGAAGTGATGGTAAGAAACTTTTCCAAGTTTCTCTGTTTCCAACTTGACGTCTTTTGTTTTTATAGACACAGTTGGAACTTTAACATCTTAACTATACTTCCTAGGTCTGCATATGTCATCCGATTTTTTTTGCCGAATTTCTATGTGGGAAACCGGATAAGGGTTAATATATTGAAGACCTGAAAAACAAATTTTCGGTGAAAAAAATACAACGTCAAGGGATTAACACGAGGCGACACGATTGCACACGATGCAAGCCGTGCAGCCCTTCCATTGCGACTGATGAAAATAATCCAACATTATCGACGAAAGAGGACCTCTGGACCTACTCTATCGCGATAATCACGAACCGATGTCTAAATAAAATGGAGCATTATGAAAAATAAAGCCGTGCAGCCCTTCCATTGCGACTGATGAAAATAATCCAACATTATCGACGAAAGAGGACCTCTGGACCTACACTATTATAATCACGAACCGATGTCTAAATATAATGGAGCATTATGGAAAATGCTCGGTTCAAAAATCGCTTCTTTGATAATAGAGCATTTTCCTGGAAATAAAGCTGCATTATTGCATTGTGCTCTGTTCAAAAAGCCACCCCAAAAATCGAAAAAATAATGCTCCACTTTATAAAGCTGTATTATCCAATAGAGCAGGATTATTTTAGAGCTCGGTTCAAAAATCCACCCTATATCTCCTGATGGGAGCAAGCTACCGAGCTCCAACTTGGCCCGCAGCCTTCTAATTTGTAAGGCTGCTTTGTTATAGGTTAAACCTTGCCGCACATTAGCGCGTAATTGAGATTCTCACTAATTGTCAAACTACCCTCGTACTGTTTATACTCACTAATTATACCCCGCAATTCTTGCAATGCCTTCCTTTCTCCTGCGTAGGACCTGGGACTTGAAAATAGGGCCACCAACTCCTCTCTATTTATGCTTCCTACCCAAAGCTTCATATCCCTGAAGCATGCTATTGTTGGGGGCCGCGAGACTGAGTGATTTTTCCTTAATTTCACAGAATGAGGGCGCCAAAAAAAAGCAGGGCATTCATCCTCCCGCCGACTACAAAAGGGACATATGGCACCACTGACAGCACCATTAACTGAAGGACGCCAGTCGGGCTTGCGCAAGGCTCCAAGAAAAAATGTAAACAGATTAGAGACCGAGGACTATAGTGACAAACGTTTCAATATGAGGGAATTCGAAGACAAGCCATATCAAGAAATGTAGAGATCTAAAAGTAGGCGTGGTATTCCTGGCGCTTCCTAAGGCCCGTTCACGTATCGTCAGCTGGATTGTTCGGAACACGGAACGATTGTGCAGATCCCAGTACCAAACATACGACGTACCAATTTCGGTCCGCAGAGTCTGAAGTCTATAGAGCCAGCAGTCAACTCTGAGTAGTGCCCACACTCTCTGCTGCAGAAAACATTGTTTTAGCATACGATCACCTGATAATTGAGAGATGCGATACCAATAGCGCAAAACCCTGCATATTCCAAGTTCCTCTACCGATTGAAATAAGTCGTAACCCAATCGACGATGTAGAGCTCGGAAGACGCAGCATGTACTTTAGAAAGAGTCTATGGATCTTATAGGCATTGGAGTGGAATGATACCACACTCACACGCATACCCTACACTCACCTTATTTGCTGTGTACTCGGCTCTCTCCCGGCATCTATATATAGTCTATCCGGTCCAACTTTGCTGCCCTGGCATTGCCCGTTTTATGGTAGCTCATTAATCTTGGGCTGTCATCCGCTTGTCAAAACGTCGGAAAGAAAGAGGTTATCGGTTGCGGACCTAAGTGTTCCTGGCACTCGTGAGGCATCTTATCAAGATTTCTAAAATCATTCATACATGATCAAGGTAACAAGGTAGTTTACAGTAGTGGTATCAAGAGGTGATAGCACCCATTTGGATATCACGCGTCGAGGTCGAACGTTCCTTGATTTTAGGGTAGGCCCACTCCTCTTAAAGCTAAATATATATCTTTTTTTGCGTGCGTTTTTTTTTTTAGCATATCCTAGTTGCTTACTGCCTAGTCCCTTACGTCAACATTAACCCCTTTTCGCTTGTCCATAAAAGTATCTAGTTTCTTCTTTAAAATAGTCTCGAGTCGGAAGGGGGCAGCCACTACCTCGTCGTCTAACGCATTCCACGCGTTCACCACTCTACAAGTAAAAAAGTCCCGTCTCGACCTGAGCCGCACCTGCGGTTTGAGCAACTTGAGTTGATTACCTCTCGCTCTCTTGCTGCCATCGAACTATTGATAAAAGAACTACCACGCTCTACATTGTCTATTCCTTTAATTATCTGGAATGTCTGGATGAGATCGCCCCTCCTTAACCTTCTCGTACAGTCGCAGCACTTCTAAACGCTTCTCGTACAGAAGTTCCCTAACCTCCTTAATCATTCTTGTGGCCCTCCTCTGTACTCCCTCGAGCGCCATCAATTCACCCTTATTTGTCAGCCTCCAAAAATGGATGCAATATTCCAACTGGGGTCTTACCAGCGCCGCATACAACGGAAGAATAACGCGCGATTTCCTACTTGCAACTGAACGACGAATGAATCTTAGTATCCTATTTTACATTTACCCACCCTCGCTTGTGCGTGCGAGGAAAACTTGAGGTCATCGTCGATAGAAACTTAAATCTTTCTCTCTGTTTGCCTCCCACAGTTTATTCTCGCCAAACGGGTCGAGAGACCTACCGTTATTTCGACCGATGTGGAGAACTTTACATTTACTTTTATTAAACCTCATGAGCCATTTCTTGCTCCACTCATCCAAAAGACTCAAATCTCGCTCGGCTCTAGCCCTATCCGCCTCCCCCTTATAGAAAAATCTATTGTTTTGTCATCGGCAAATTTGCTTATCATACCCTCTACGCCGAGATTCAAATCGTTAAGGGGGGATCTACCCTTCCTGAAAATTGAGCTAGGGCGAAGGTGTTGCATAGATGTCGCATAGCGTCTCCCTGCCCCTCTTTCCCCTCAGGGCTCACTTAGACGGAAAGCATTTCTTAAAAATATTCATCTACCTCCATCCGGTCTCTTATCTGATCGAGGGGAACGAACTTCCCCCTTTTTTTTTTTACACCTCCATTCATTTTCCGCATGGACGACCATCGCCCGCAATGGTCATAAACCTTGTCTTTATTTCCTAATAGCCTAAAATGATATTTTCTCCATCTTTCCTCGGCATTGCGTTCCTTGAACATGGTGATGCGTGCTCCTGGTCCTTAATTTATTTAATTGTAAGGAAGTGAGATCCCTCCATGCCGGGAATGTTTTTTTTTTTTTTTTTTTTTTTGGGGGGGGGGGGGGGGCTG
>CAJPEV010000417.1:0-126485 GCA_905338385.1 Darwinula stevensoni
ATTTTAATAAAGTAAAGTAATTTACTTGGAAAGATCACGAGGGTTTCCATTTCTCCAGAATTTCTGTCTGGCGAACCTGCCTTAACTCTCGAATCTGGAACGGGACAGGTGACCAATTAATATTGATCGCTTGTTACGTCACACTATTGTGAGCATAACGTCTCCTTGATATCCTTCGTTCATCGCATTACCCATTCGGAACTTAACCACTTCATCAGATTTATACACACACAGCGTACGGTACACAGAAAGATTTTCTTCCTTAACGCATTCATCATGATATTCGAGCTCATTGCCACAATCGCCATTGTGAAAGCCTCAGTTTAGAAGGTTTTCATGAGACTCAAGACGACTTTGCTGATTTCGTTGACCCAGCACATCGATGGTATAAGCGGCACGACATATGAAACAAAGTACTTACGTGAATATTTTGACTTCATCAATCGAGAAAACAGAAATTAATCGGCCATGACATGTAACGCAACCAGAAAACTATTGCATGGAACGTGACACGAATTCAGTTAGTAGCACCCTTTGCTCTTGATATCACTAACTCTCCTGACTCCTGACTCCTGAATGCACATGTAGGGTTAGAAAAATAAATCATGATTGGGTAACAGTTTCTCCAAACATCGTTGGAAAATGTGCCAGTTTAAAAATAAGTAAATCCCTAATTGCGAGAAATGAAGGAGAAATTTGTGGAAATTCGCGTAATTCCTGCTTATTGTTAATGAAACATGTTTTCCATATACATATTTTAAGGACTTTAATTATGTTTCACCTTTTTATGCTGTTTTGGCCAATTTGCTTCAATAATATTTAGTTGGATATTCAACGTTCATGGTCAGTTTTTATGCAGCTTCAAAAGGTTTTTTTTTTAATGTAGCATGATTACGTATCGCCTAGACTTGCCTGCACTTCCCTTCCAGACTAGGGGAACTTCCCAAGTAATGGGCAGCAAAGGCAAGTGGTATAACCGAGTGAAGAACCTCATGTACACTGCTGTTACGTGTGGGAATTCATGTTCTTAGCACGGGCGAGGATTATTTGAGTCGAGGGTTCGGCAAGGCAACTCAGTAAGTAAACCCTGAAGTGACTTAAAAAGGTTGTGCTAATTAACAATCCCGATAGACCGATTATTACAATTCACACACACATTATACTTCACAGGAAAATACCAATACCACAGAGAATACCAAAGGGATAAAAACCCATTGTTATATCCCTATACAATTTACACTTAGGGTCCCCCGCTTCCTCCCCTCACTGCTCAGTCCACCCTGCATAGAACATGTTGCCTTCCAGTAGTACCCTTCTCGGCCACTCCTCCTTCTGCTCCCCAGTTGTTGGGTCTCCGCTTGAGAATCTTTTACTTCCGCAGAAATGAGGGATGCGCGTGCATCCCATCCTGCATAGGGTCCATCGAACAGACCCTGACCCCAAGGAAGATTCCCGGGTCTTGGGTCCTTTTGTAGGGGTATGGCGTTGCATTGGGCCTATTGCAGTAACGAGGCTGCTGCTCACATCACACTGCCTACAATAATGTGAATATTGACAAAACCACATGGAAAGCAAAAAGAACCCGTACCTTAGCTTAGACCCCGATTGTTATCGCTTGCTTAATCCATTCCGGAATAACAACATCGAATAAGACGGAATGTTTTATTCAATTAATCGCTGAAGAATAAAGACCACAATTTAAAGGTAATGAGTCATTGAAAGACAGCCTACCATTAGACTGAACTGCACACTGGTTATAGTTTGATAACGAAGCGTGAAATAGACACAGAAATACTCGGATACTCAAGCAGGATGTGACCATGTTATATCTATTTCCATTCAGGAAAGGAAGCACCTGAAATGATGCTTAGCTGTTTTAAAATGATTCGACGATTTCGGATGCGAAAACTGCATTTCATCATGATGTCATGCAGAAAGAAGCTAGACTTTAAAAAATATATATATATAAATACTTTTTCAATGTCTCTATCACCGTCTGCTGGAAAAATGATCCCCTCGGGTTAACAGGGTTGGATTTAGATTTCAAGAGCCCAGAGGGAGAATACACACCACCCTTGGCCCAATCTTGCGAAGGAAGGTGACATCCGAGGATGAAATCTTGTAGTCTCCTGATGTCGTTTCACATCAAATCGAGATTCTTGGTTTAACCGAGGGTCCCATAGGGCCGCCTATGAAGTAATATCTGTTCAATAATAGCCGACGTACTCCAGTCAGTCCACCGGAGGCCTGCACGGGTCGACTCTTCCGAATCCGACCCGATCGGCCCGATTCGAGTCGTGGTTCTACCCGACGTCTCGACCCGAAATTCAATCGCCGAACCGAGATTTTAGTGGATCCTACCAAAGGGTCTGCTTGGGTCGATTGGGCCGGCCTGCAACTTGCTTCGGCCTCTAAACTTCGGAACTCCGGGTTTCTGGGTTCGTCTTTTTCCTGAGCGGCTCTACCGGCTCCGCTGAGGCTTCCACCTGACGTCTTATCACATCACATTGGTGTTGGCCTGTTCGGTGGTATCATAGTTTACTACGTTCTACTGGTAGTTTCTTGCCCGAGAGTGACGTCGTTTAATGACGTCATCGCATCGTGCGCTGACGGAACGAGGCGTCCTTATTGTCAACAGCTGTAAACGGCTCGAGAAAAAGAGACCTCTCAGTGCATGGTTGACCATGAGAATTGATGGACCTCAATGAATTTTTTCCCTGCTCGGTGTCAAGGCCAACGAGAGAGAAATTCAATCTATTTTTAAGAATGATGGGTCAAATTTATTGGGAACGATTTACGGCCGTCAGCAGAGATTATTATCTAACCCAATTGACCCACCGTCCCAAAAATTACATGGACTTCTTCGCTCTTTCGGCCAAACAAAAAAAGACTGCGGCTCTCTTGATCTGCGTTCATCGTGCCTCCCCGGACGTCTCATGTGTCATCTCGGTAGTTTGTGCTTGCAGCGAAATCCTAAAAGCACTGTCGAAACAGGCTGAGTGTCTTCTATTTAGGCGATTCTGTTATTCTTTGGGGAGATATAGGACATAAAACTTCCATTCTGTTTCATCGAATATGGGCCCTCTCGCCCTGGTCAACGTAGCAACCCACATATTGTACGTGCGGGCGTACGCCACTTCAAACCAGCCTAGGACACAACCCATGCTCCTTAGCATTGAAATCACTACCACTATTCTTATCCTTCTTAGGTAAAACATGCACCAAAGCAATTTACTCATTAAGAGCTTGTGATTGAAGCACCATATATGCCATTCGACGGTTTGTCCACTGTAGAAGTCTTTCCATGAGGTGAATTTGTAAAGAGCAGTAAGAAAAATTCAATTAGTAATCCAATGAAAAGCGCGTCGTCGAGATCCAAGAAACCGCGTAGTCCGAACCAAGAGAGAGCACCAACGAAGTAGCATCGGGAAAATAATTAAGAAACTTTTTACATAATAAATCAATTAATATGTTATGCTTTCTTACGCTTGGAAATGGGTGGGTTTTTTTCTCGAGTCGGAAAACTGTTTCATTAAATACTTAATTGATCGCATGTAAAGTTGCTATCTTAAGTACATGTCAAAGTACCAAATATTTAATTTTGCAAAGATGCAGCTCCAAAGAATATGGCATATCCTCAATTCCGTATTTGCACATGTTGCATATCATGCTGCGATGCGGTATCATTGACAAGGAAAGAAAAATCAAGCTGCCATAACTAGTCCTTTCCTGGTTTCTTCTTTTTATCGCTCAAAAAGGAAAGGAAAGGATGAATGTGAAGGTCATATGTGAAATCGTCACTTCATCTCTTTATTCCTAAGGATCCCTTCAAGTTACTTTCCCTAATTTACTTTGCCTTAGTTACATACCATCATGGAAATATACTGAATATCGGACTAAAAAAAGGGGGCTAAGAATTAAAAAAAAGGTTAAAAGGGGGCTAAAAATGGCTTGAAAAGGGAACATCAGGCACTTTTTAATGACCTATTAGAAGTCCGGATTCGTGGAGTGGAGAGTGGAGGTGTCGGTCACTGAATTCGGTCAAAGTGTTCAAACATGTGAATATTTGGTCCTACTCTAGCGCAAAAATATTAATATCCCGTCAAGCCATTGAGTGCCAATCTCAAGTTTTATATCGTCAGGAATGGCATACCACGCCATTTTAAATGATATATTGAAACGACGAATTCAAGAGGTGGCAAGTGTCGATATTGGCCACTGTACATGATAAAACTGTTTGATCAAGTGGAGCTTATTGTTTCAGTTTAGGAGAATAATGCCTGGAGTCATTTTAAAGATGACAATCTCACGATTAAAGTGACACCAGAATGAACCTTTTATATTAACAAGAGGAGAAGTTATTGCCGAAACAGTTCTAGATTCCAGTCCGTATGGGCACTGAGAGCGAAATTTATGGACTCATTAAAATGCATGTATCTGGAGATCTGTGTGAGAGATAAAAGAATTGTTGAAATTGGTCTCTTTAAGTCGATTCTTCTGCAATATGCGGCAGAAAATGGCGAAACTCATGTCTGGATTTACCTCATCAAGAACTAAAACAAAAACAGATTTCATTAAAAAAATTAGCTAATAATAAATAGTTGATCTAACATCCAACAATACATTTTACTTAATATGGGCACCATCAGCCCTAATCCCAGCCTCTACACGGCCTCTGAAGGCTGAGCACGTCCTAATGATGAAGTCCTCCTTCATGCTAGACCAGGTCTTCGTGATGGAGGAATTCAGGGCTGCCACAGATGAGTGGGGCTTGTTGCAGGCAGCCTCCCCCACAGCCTCCCACACGCTGTAGTCCAGGGGATTAAGATCTAGTGAGCTGGGGGGTCCACGTATCCTTGTCCCAGAAGGACACAAAGTTGACCTCCAGCCACTTCTGGGCCTTCTCCGCAGTGTGGGCTGGCGCCCCGTCCTGCTGGAAGACATAGTTGGTGTCCGGAGGGTTATTGGACTTGATCCAATGCTTGACTGACGTTTCCAGGATGTCCATGTACACTTTAGTGTTGATCTTGAGGCCCTGTTCAATGAAGACGGGGTATTTTCTTACCATCTGAGGCCACAAGCCCAAATACCATCACGGAGACCGGATGCTTGGTCTTGAAGGTGAACATGTTGTGCTCAGGGACGTCCTCAGACCTCTGGTTTTGCTGATGTATCGGTCATGGCGGCAATTGGAGGCACGGTCCATGCAAAAGAGCCTCTCATCTGTGAAGAAAATCACTAGTTTACAAAATAGACTGCGCAGCCCAATTCAAGAGAGAGTACATAAGAATTGTCACTAGAAAATAAAGCTAAATACCTTTTTGAATGTTGATTCTTGCTGGAAGAAATATTTGTTCCAGTGCACATCGTTTCCAAAAGAGACACCGAAAATGTCTTTTTTGGCATTGTCCCTGAATATCTAGTGGCTTTCAACACAACATCATCATGATACTGTACTGTATCCGAAATCGTCGAATCATTTAATAACAGCTACTCATTATTTCAGGGGATTTCCTTTCCTGAATGGAAGGAGATACATCGTAAACCAATCCTGTCTGTGAATCCGAATATTTATGCATCTATTTCACGCTTTGTTGTCTGACTATAACAGGTTCAGTCCATTGGTAGGCCGTCTTTTAATGACTGGTTAACTTTAAAAAATAAGGGGTTTATTCCAAAGTGATCCACAAATTAACACAATCTTTGTTATTCTATAGTGTTGTCCCAAAACAGATGAAGTAAGTGATAACAATAAGAGTCTAAGGAAAGGTCTGGGTTCTTTTTGCTTTGCATGTGGTTTTGTCAATGTTCTCTTTATTGTGCAGTGTACTTGATGTTCTCTGTTCTTGTGTATCGCACTTGCCTTTGATTACAATTACTTCCTAAGCAGCATGTTTATGCAAACATGATATAAAATTGACATTCGTGTTTGCATCCCAGGCAGCATGTTTACGTGAAATTGATATTAAATGAACATGCTATAAAATTGACACATCTTTTGTCCATTTTACTTTTACATAAACTGTTTTTCATCCAAGCAGCTAGTTCAGAGCAATATTATAAAGTGGGAGCAAATACCACCTATTTGCTTTTCGATGGCATCAAGGCGTCTCTCCATGATATTAAATCTCTCACCATTGGTCTTATCCAGTTTTTTTTCAGCTCATTGCATCTTGTACTCTGATGAGGTTGTGTCTAAAAAAGTAGGAGCAGACTATAAACAGTGCAAAAGAATATACAAGGTGGGCCTAAAAACCCAGAAGTTTTCAATGATACAACATATAGCAACATGACTGAGGCAACAAAATGTAGATGAAATGGAGCTGAGCTTACCTGCCACTACAACATATAAGGGACTGTCATGATGTATCTGCATCAATATTTAACCAACCTCAATTCTCTACACTTGGAAGAAGAATAAATGTCAGCATGATATTATGAGAATACAAACACTGCTCCATGAAACACTCATTTCAATCAACTGAATACAAGCCAGAGTCACTGATGCGGCGCAGTTTCGTTCACACAGCATTCATAAGCTCTTGGACATAGCTATCGGGAATGTCCTTGACCACGTTCTTCACTCGGCGAGGTAATTCATCCAAATTTTCAGCAGGGGTTTTGAAGAGGCCTAGCCGTCGGTCGATTTCTGCCCAGTGGCGCTCGACTGGTCTTGCCTGTGGGAGATTAGTGGGGTTGTCTTCTTTTTCTACAATCTTTATTCCCATGGATTGAAGATGCTGCATAATGGTGTTGGCATAGTGGACGCTTGCCTTCTCAGGCCAGAAGATGAAATCCTCCTTGGGAAATTGTTGTAGAACATGGTTGACGTTGATTTGCTTTCGTCCAAATGTGTGTAAGTCACAAAACCATTAACCGCAGTACAACTTCAACAGAGATACAAGTTCTTCCTGTCTTGAAATTGTGTCCGAAGCTGATGGTGTGGCAGGCTCTCAACATGCGTGGGCAGAGTCCAGTTTACGTGGTTTCCTCAGGCATGAATGTGAACAAGGAGCTGTACCTCAAGGAATGTATTAAGAAGCATCTCATCCCCTTTCTCAACAAGATGTATCCCAATGGGGATGCCGTCTTCTGGCCGGACAATGCAACTGCCCACTATGCCAACACCATTATGCAGCATCTTCAATCCATGGGAATAAAGATTGTGGAAAAAGAAGACAACCCTACTAATCTCCCTCAGGCAAGACCAGTCGAGCGCCACAGGGCAGAAATCGACCGACGGCTAGGCCTCTTCAAAACCCCTGCTGAAAATTTGGATGAATTACCTCGCTGAGTAAAGAAAGTTGTCAAGGACATTCCCGAAAGCTATGTCAAGAACTTATGAGTGCTGTGCGAACTAAACTGCATCCCATCAGTGACTCTGGTTTGTATTCAGTTGAATGAAGTGGGTGTTCCATTGAGCAGTGTTTGTATTCTTCTAATATATTGCTCACATTTATTCTTATTCCACATGTAGAGAATTGAGGTTGGTTAAATATTGGTGCGGATACATAATGGCAGTACGTTGTACGAAGGGTTAGTCAACAAAATTTAAAAAACATTAGAGTAAACACAACATACAAGTCCAAAAAGATCAACATTTGGCATGCAACAGGTAGGATATTTTGTTGCATGTTTTGCAATGATCTTGTAACTTGACTTGACGTGGACGTGAGTTCCCAAAATCGATTTCGCTAAAATTTTAGTACTTCATTCATCACAATCTCCTTCATGTATATTGCAAATTTCATTCCTGGTTTTTGAATATCAACAGATATATGAGCATTTTAGTGCATGACCTTCATAAAGTAAACTGGTATTACGCAACATCAGTGTCATGAACTTGTACCTGCGGTTCACTTATCACCGGTTATCTCTCCTAATCGTTTCGATTTAGCGGTGCATCAGTTCACAGAGCATGTACCATGTCTTACGCCTTCAAAACATTAACTTCCTTTCCTTTTTCTGCCTAACATTGTACTTTCAAGTGTATGTACTTGGTCGGTAGGACGCTAGAAAACATGTAATGTTTGAGTACCTGCTTCTTATACTGCCGCGTTAAAACGCTCTCGAAGCAAATAACCGCAAGTGGAGAATTCCTTCCTCAGGCTGAAGACAAAGTTAATCGCATCAATATGTTCCGTTGGAACGTTATCTGATCACTCCACTGTCTCTGCAGAATAACCTACGTATCAAGTCGCCCCAATGTTCCTCTTCATCCGTCACCGGTCCCTTGACGCGGGAAGTTGGGAAAACAACGTCATTCCGCAGGTTTTCCAAAGACTCCTTGGTGCCAAGCAATGTTAACAAAATTCTTCCCGTTTTCATAGGAAGGAAATCATACCTGTATACGTGATTTCATTGCGAGGCAGAAATCAACATTTCTCAAGAACATGAGGGGATATTTAAAGGAAAAGGGAGTGCTGGTCATAAGTTATCCTTTTGCGAATTTTGCTTTTGTGATTCAGGAAGCCAGTCAGGGATACCATTGCACTGACAACCAGGTCACAATCCATCCGTTAGTGGCCTATGTCGTGAACGAAGGGGAGCAAAAGGATTTCTTATGACCAGCACTTCCTTTTCCTTGAGCGTTCCCCCCCCCCCCCCCATCCTCTACAGAAATTTTGTTTTGGAATTTGATTGAAATTGAAATGTTGACAGAAAATGGGAAGGAAGTTAAAGTTCCGAAGGCGTAATGCATCGTACATGCTCTTTCTGTGATAGAATAGACACATTTGAACATCAAACATTTTAAAAAATTCGGCCTTTCGCTTTGATGCACCGCTTCAATCATTTTGGGAACTGATCTACGACTGCATTTAGCATTCAACATTGTGGAACAATTAAAATCCATAACGTTAAAAATAATATTTAGGCCTGATATCCAAAAAGTGACTTAAATGTGCAACAGAGAGAAATAAAATGATTTTCACAAACGACCTCCGCCGAAATATTAACGTCTCTCCCCCCCCCCCCCGAAAAAAAAGGTAACTGCCCCTTGAAAAGGTGTCCGGGAACTTTCTGGTAACCCTGTATAACCGTGCCCAAGCAGGACATGAATGCTCTCGAGGACTTTCAAAGTGTGCTCAGAGAGGTTTTTGGAGCCCAATCTACGCGGATGAGCATCTTTTGTGCGCTCGGTTAAGGTGTCGTCTGATCGAAAGACATCCTGCATTTGAGGGACATTCGTTGAAAATTATATATATTTTTTCCTTGAGTATATCGATGGTATGCATCTGGAAATGGCTTGAACCAATGGTGCCCACAAACGACTCTAGGTGACGCGAAAGTGGTCGCTATAGCGTGTTGATTCCTGATACAGCTGGAATTAGTCCCCAATACCTTCCACGCGCTAGCCGATCTTTCCCTGCAGACACCAGAGGGGAAGATATTTCATATCTTCAACAAATCTGTCTCTAAAGAGAGCTCAGTCCAAAGAGCTAATGATAACTCTGGCTCGAAAGGCAGAGTTAGCTGGAATCGACTCCAGACTATTTCCAAGGTCACTTTACAGGAAGGAGAAAGAAACGGAAAAGAGGAATGTGCCTTCCCTCGCTCCTGCGAGAAAGGAATTCGGTGCCGCGCGTGTCTGACTTTTGAATGTGAGATGACTGTGTGTACCATGAAACTTTTCGTAGTGTCATCATTACCATGTGCTTCTCCACCGGACCATTCCATGAAAAGGGAAGATATTAGCTTCATCCAGACTAATTTGGTACGCCATGGCTTCTGACCAATGCCACTGGAGCAGGGCTATACTTGGAGTTAATCCAATTTGATTGATGAAAAAAACTTATCCAATGCGCTAATTGCATATTGTATGAATCCTAAAAGAGAAAGTTGATCGAAGCCTTTTTCCTGGAATTATTTATTGGAGGACAACTTCAACATGTTAAATGTCTGCACGGTGTTCAAGGAAAAATTGCCGAAATTTTTTTTTTCGTATAGGTACGATAGTAAATTTTATCCGATCCGCCCAATAAATCAAAACTGCATATGGATAGACGAAAGAAGGTTTTTGCCAACTTTGATGGATATTGACCTCGACGCTACGTGCTACATTGTGTAAGACTTAAAGGCTAAGAAAATGCCCTAAGAGCCTTGCTGATGCCACCTCCGCAACCGTACCCCAATGGAGTGTCTGTACGTCCTACACGGAACGGCCAAGCCTCAGCCTCAGCCAAGGAGGCAGAGGCTTCACTGACTGAGGCATAAGCTCAGTTCGTTTGTGAGGCATAGTTTTTCATATATCGTGTTTGAACTGGTATACATTGATGCAGCGAATCAATATTCTTCAAATTTGGCTCATAACTTACGCTCTCCGTCTAATTGCTGTGTTTAAAAAATATCGTCGACCTCATGAGAGTTACTGCCATTAAGAGCGAAATTGATTTGGCACAGTTTATTTCGAAACAGCGTATAGATGAAGGATGGAGGTATGGGTTTCGATTTTCCCGCTTTAACCAATACAGCCCTTCCCTCTTCACCTCGAATCGTCCCTCTCACGAATGTTTAGTACTTCACTATGTCTCACTTGGTCTCATTATAGAAATAGATAATGCAGGACGCTTCATCATTTGTCATCCACACATTTCAGACAGATTCACGGAGCCCCGGCCACGAATAACCTCATATTCCTTATGAAAACCTTCTTGCAATGTGGAGTGACTTCATCCAAAGAGAAGTTTTGGAACATGGGTAGTGTCTGAAAACTCCATCCACTGCCTTAATATCCTGATGGCTATATGAGAAAAAAGTTCTAATTTCACCGATACTTAATGGAACCGTGAGTGGAAGACCTTCCTCTAACGTGTACACCCTCACAAAAATGTCCTATAAAGGAATTCGATGTGAATGTATAGGAATCCGACAGGAACAAAAAAGGAATCCGTTTGGTTTCCTATAGGACGCTGGCATTCCTAAACGGAGTCCATGAGATTCCTATAAGAATCCTACATAAATATATAGGAATCTTATAGGTTTCCTATAGAACTTGTAGGGTTCCTTTAGGGAAGTATGCATTCCTAAAGGGAATCCATAAGATTATTATAGGAATCGTATGGTATCGAATAGGATTATCATTGGACCTATCATGCGCGTTATAACGTCCTAGAGAGGGAGATGTCAGTTACAAAATTCGAACATTTATACGCAACACGCATGCAATACGTAAACGCGATCAGGATATCAAGGAAACTTCAGAGGAATCTGGAATGTATATATTCTCCCTTCCTCGGTTTCCTTAGCAAACTACTTTATCAATTTATCTAATTCAGAGTCCATGATATATTGATGTCCATGGATCAATGCGACACTTGTCGGGCGCTGTTGCGTCGTAGACGCCTGCATCCAATTCTTGAGCCGCCTCAATTCCCAAAAAGACCTCACTGCCAATGCATACACAACAAACGCAGCAAGAAACCGCGTCTTTCGCTGGCAAGTATGAAATCCATGGACACATGTAAAAGTATTGAATGCCCTGCTCCTTTTCCAGGGAAATTATATTTCTGGGGTGGAAAAGCGCCACTTTCTCTAAAAGGCATTGGTTCCTGCGCAAACTTGCCCATAAAGACAACCGACAATAAAACACCGTTGAAATGTTCCATTCCTGAATTGTCTCCATATTTTGCTGTCTTTGCTCTCGTAATGAAATCAAAAAGCGCTTAAGTTTGGGCATCTCTTTTCCGTTCTACCATTCTACTCAGCAAAACAAAGAATGAAGACGTTGTGAAACCGCTTTAACAGCAAACTGAAATCACGTCAAATGACCTAATGTTCCGGGTATTTCTTGGTAAATTTCTTTATTCATCCACGGGGTATGATGGATTCATTGATGAATATGTAATTTTCGTGAACGTCCATCCAAAACGTAAAACCTTGTGACGAAAGGAAATCTTTTATTGCTCGACACCCTTCCTTATTGAACAGGAAATCAACTTCGATTACCTGAAACAAAACATAAAGCATGTTTACGTAATTTATTATAACGTGTTCGTTCAAACTCACTATGATAGCTGTGATAACTACTCAAATGATGAAACTCTTGTTTTAATGTAAAACCAATCTTGCTCAAAGCTTGATGAAGACCAATGACAGATAAATCTTTGCATTTAAAATCTAGTATCCCAATTTAGAAAGCATGAGGTGAGAAATAACGGAAAGGAATTTACTCCATACAGGAATGTTCTTCAAATATGATCTTAGATATGATCTGCCCATGGGTTGGGAAACCTTGCCTTCAGAATTCTCGATACAAATTTCTTAACATTTTGAATTAAGAAGCCACTTAAACGTTGCTAGCTAGTTATAAGTACCTGAAATTGTATCCGATGGAATGGTATTGTTTTAAGTACTTTCAGCTCGATGGTCTCAACATCAAGACTGAAGAAATGAACAGTTTTCACATCGATGACATCAAGGAGCGTATGCAGCGGGTAGCACATAACAGATGCCTTGTGGTGTTCAGCTCCAGAAAATCCACTCTGCTGTAGTTCCACCACTTTTTCAATTAGTTTGAAAAACATTCCTTGCCTGGCGATTCCACCTGTCACGCCAACCAAAGGTTTCCCCTCTTGATGCATGTATTCCATGACTTCCTGCAATGAATATCATGGGTAAATTCAAGAGTTGATTCTCGTGGCTTTAATTTTTGTTGTCTCTCTTTTTAATATGCAGGTTAGCTGAGCCCAAACACTTCAAGCAACGCTTGGAGTTCATTCGTAAATACCAGCATTGGACGATACACAACTGGTTTCGCGTGGTTTTATCCTATGAAAACACGATCAATCGTACGGGGTCTGACTAGCGTATTTAATGTTGAAATTGTGCGTAGTACAATCATTCAACCTCAGCATGTTGAAGATACAATCAAACTTCAAGTTATAGTCAAAATATTTCCAGTTATCTTCAATGAAAGGATTCAAGAGAAGTAGCGTAAGTAAATTTATAGCACTCATCCTTTACGTTACTCATTTGTCAAAGCCCTGTGTGCCCATCTATACCTTATATTCATGTAGAAAATATTGATCTCATTCACAGTCTAAGGTTCTACTTCCCTCTTCATGATATTCCTTTACCACTCTTACCCTATATTCAAGCCAGACCTATGCGAATTATTCTGATAAAGTCTTTTCCATCAGGATTTTATTTCGATTCGTGAATTACCTTATTTAGTTCCCAGATGAGAGCAATCTCAGGAAATGTTCATGAACTTGTGACCTGACCTTTAACTCTTAAACAACAAACCCTTTTCATTACCTGAAAATAAGTGTTAATTCCGACTTGGTAATTCCATATATATGATTTATTGGCTACACTCGTGGATAATTCCACATTCATGTCATATTGTGCTTGTTTTCTTCAAACTACACAGTATTATGCAATATATCAAGGGCAGATGTCATGAGAGCAGTCTTATACAATACTGGAGACTCCTCAACTTAAAAGTAGTTGAATGTCTGACACTTGTTCTTGACTATATAAATGGAATCCTATATTCTTCAGATTTTCTAATGAAATTTCTATCCTCATGTGATTCCTCATGCCTCCATAGGATCTGTTACAGATTGCATGTGAAAGGATCCGATTGCTTGTACAGTATCACAGGGTGACATTCCATGGAACTATTGGGTCGCTCGGAAAGTTCTGGCCGTTTCGAGAACATTCCATACAATCGAGTATTTTTTAAAAAAAGCAAAAAAAAATTGATTCAACGAAGTAATCGCCATTAAAGTCAACCACCTTTTTGCCAACGATCAGGCAGACTCCTGATTCCATCCCTGTAGAACTGAGGTGGCTGTGAGTCGAAAAAATGAGTCAGCCAGTTTTCGACCTCGGCGTCATCTTTGAACCTTTTCTGGCGAATATGGCTGTCCAGAGCGCGGAAGAGATATTAGTCGGTTGGCGCCAGATCTGGGCTGTACGGAGGGTGAGGTAGAACCTCCCTGCCCAGATCCAGCGGTCTCTGCCGTGTGATCTTCGCGACGTGCGACCTTGCGTTGTCGTGGATGAATTGAACACGACGGTGCCCTGGCCTCACCGTGCGGAGTTTGTCGGCGAGCATGTGCTTTTTTTGGGGATCACGCATTTGATTTTTCCATAAATAAAAGGAATTGCATCATTTCCCCATTTCATGTGTCCGATTCGTTGGAAAGAATAAAATTTATTGGTAGAAGTCCCTAATGCCTTTCAAAAAATCCGCACAAAAAAATGTATCCTAATTTTTTTTCTAAACAGAATCAGAACGTGTGCTTGTGTAGCATGTTTACACCATTGCTAGTTCATACCGATATAAATGACATGAATTGAATTAGCAACAATCGGTAAATTTTTCACGGAAAAGCCGTAATATTGAAAGATCAGCACTTCTTGGGCACCGTCTGGGCTACCGTCTATACACAGTGTCCCAAAAATCAGGACTCATCGTGTTTTCGTGAGGCTAATCAATTGCCTGCATTATATTCTCGATTATTCTATTCAATTGATTTTAGTGAATGATTGTGACGAATTATTATATTTGAAATGTAATGCACAGGAAAGTATTAGTCGTGGTTAAAACTGAGCATCTTCCATACGAATATTCACCACCAATAGGCTTACTAAAACTGTCGAATTGAGCATTATATCCTGACCTTTGGGGTACATTGGATTTGAATGCCCAGACGGTGCCAAATAATTGCAGCTTCCTCGAAATTACGGCCTTTTCTTCGGTAAGGTCTCATGATGCATTTCAATAATCCACGAAGAATGATTAAAAGAATAAAACTTACATGTGTGACCTCGTCCTTTGGGGAAAGACAATAAGGAGCTAACCAAGCATTTCTTCTTAACTCTGACAGTTTCTTGAAAAGATGAGGGTTTGGCTCAACGAGGAGTCCAGTCCAGCTGTACTTTTTCTCCAGATAAAGAGTCTTAGAAAGTGTTTGCCCATCTAGGGCTCCTGCTTCCACGAAGAACTCCCCATGACGATCCTATGGAGAACAATCAATTTTGATTTGGATGTTCCTTCTTATATGGGAAATCGGTCATAGATATGTAGGTAAAAAATGGTCCTGATTTTGTAAGAAATGAACTTGCACCTGCACTCCAATTAGATGGCAATCTACGATGGGAAAGCGGTAATGAATTTTGTGTCCACCTCGACCACGTGTGTCGATACATACACTCTGACCCAATGTCTGAATGAAACAGTGACAAAATCTGAATGCAATCAAGTCGCACAAATCCATCGAACAAAGGCTTACCCAACGTTCAAAATTACTTTCACGAGAAACGAGCCTCTTGGGCCTTTTGAACTCATTCATGCTGAAGAGAGAACTCATTCTTACAGATTCGGGGAAAAGTTCTGCAATGATGTTCTGCGTTGATTTCCAATCGCTTGGATCATCCACATCTTGGCTCTGCATGGCTTGCGAGACTTGAGTAGGAGGAGGAGTTATTTTAGGAGAATCATATCCATCCCGTCCTGGAATATGAACCGATGTCTCGTTTTTGTTTCTCACATTCATTATATTCACATTACGGTCGAAGTATCTTGCATGCCTGCTGCTTCTTGAGAACGACCTTGAGCGATGTATACAAATGACAGCTCCGAATAGCAGAATTAATGATATGACTCGGAGAGTGTTATTCAATAAGAAATGGGTTTGATTTGTCATGATTTTCCTATTATTGAGAAAAGCATTTTTCAAATGAGAGCATATGGCCTTTCTTAGCGCGAACAATTAAATTGCAAAATATCCCCATATTGATATTAGAATGTTGCATATTGGTGGATACGTATAAATGGAATGCAAAAGAAAATTCGAGGGAATTGTTGAATCAACAATAGTTTTCTCCCGTGTGCCACAGAAACTCACAACTCTTTTAAATTGCAAATTTGGCGTATTTAAAACGATTGCAACCAATATTCTTCCAATATATATCAAATGTTACAAATGAATAGACCTAGTGGAGAACATCATGTACACAGCCTGCAATAATGTGCATATTAGCAAAACCAAATGCAAAGAAAAAATACATTTCCCTCGTCTCTTACTGCTATCACTTGCTTTATCTGTTTAGGGACAACACTATTGAATGACACGGGTTGCGTGATTCTTAACACGTTGACGACCAGCCTATGTTTGCTTGTCCGCCGCGTGGGACCTCGCGCATTTTTTTTGTAAAAAAATGCGTCATGCCATCAGGACGCATGGTCCCAAAAAACATTTTTTTTTTCCGAGTTTTTTTAAAATGTTGAATTTTTTGGAATTTTTTATCAGTAATTACGAAATCATAATCTTCTGGAACGTTCTCAACAGTTCCAGAGGGTATTCATTGAAAAAAAATCTGCATCCTGGCATCAGGACGCATTGTCGCCAACGTGTTAAGATCCCTGAGGAATAAAGACCATATTTCAAAGATGTCCTACCACTGCACAGAACTATCCAGTTATAGTCAGACAACGAAGCGTGGAAAAGACAGAGAAATGTTTGGATGCACAGACAGGATGGGATCACGCATCACTTTCCATCAAGGAAAGGAAATCCTCTGAAATATTGCGCAGCTGTTACTCAATGATTCGACGATTTCGGACACGGAACTTCATATCATGATATCATGGGGAAAGACGCTAGACCTTTTGGAACAAAGACCTTTTTAATTCTCTTGTAACGATGCTTTCTGGAACACATGTTTGTTCTTTTGGCACTACTGCCCCTGATGTAGAAAAAAGAGTGATTCAGGCCGCAAGATATACCCACAACGCCAATTTAAAACAAGTTCGGAATTGTATTCCCGAGGACGAATTCATTCTCAAACTTTCTCCATTAGCGTTTCTCTCCCTGTGAAGAGACAAGACCGCAGCAGTAAGAGTGCATGCTTGTCACGCTGGGAGAAAGGGAGAAATAAAATATATGGCTACACTTCATAAGCGTCACGTAAGATGCGCCTAACGAGTGACAAAATGTCCAATGCCATAAAAATTCCAGATTGGGATAAATTCCGAAGTGTACTACCCCCACCAATGCTGGAGTATCTGCTGACTGAGCCATGACCTTCCTAGGCTTGAGCACTGTACTATAGACAGGGTTTTATTCACCTTTTCTGGTAGCATCTTTGTTGTTCTTGTGAGACTTTTCATTGCAGTGGCTCGGTTGATGGACCTCAAGGGTTTTTCCCCCAGTTTGGTGTCAAGACCATCGAGTGAGAAATTGAACCTATTTTTTTTAGGAATGATGGGTCAGTTTTCTTGGGTACAAGTTGCGGCTGTCGGCCGCGATTATTTGCTAACCCAACTGACCTACCGTCCCAAATTGCTGGCTCTTTCGATCAAACAAAGAAGGGGTGCTGCTCTCTTGATCTGCGTTTAACTAGACATCCCTGACGTCTCTCCTGTCATCTCGTTAGTTTTGGCTTGTAGCGAAAACCCAAAAGCACGGATGAAAAATGCTTAGTGTCTTGTATTCAGGTGATTCATTAATTCTTTGTGGAGATAAAAGACATTAAGCTTCTTGTTCCAAAGTAAATTGGCACTCTCGCCCTCCGCTCAACGTAGCAAGCAACATATTGTCCGCGTGTGTATGCGCTATTACAAACCAACCTAGCGTGCAATCCACGCTTCTTAACATTGAAATGACTACCCCCTTTCCTATCCTTCTCAGGTAAAACATGCATCAAAGTAATTACTCATTAAGAGATTGTGATTGATATACTACATGTACCATTCGACGGATGGTCCACTACGGCAGTCATCCTTTGAGGTGAACCAATCAATACAACGTTCCCATAGACTGCCAAGGAACGTTTACAGTACTTTAAATGAAACATTCTTCAACATGTTCGAGTGCTACTTGGGTGGTATTCGCCCGACGCAGAGAGCATTCGTTCTGGGAATATCTAATCTGAAGGTGCAACGTACATACTTCACTACACATGGACTCTGTGCAATTTCTGTTGGTGACAGAAACGAGCGAATGCCCCCAGCTTCACGTCCGATCAAATGTCGAATGAGTGGAGTATCTTCGTTTCCCCAAGTAAACACGCCATCTGCGGTATTGTTCGTAATGAATGTCAACATCGTTTGAGATATCGACAAGGCAACTCTCTCATCCAGGGGCTCTCATAAGAAAAGACCGGTGAGGCTCTGCTCCTACACAAGTTGCCTCCGTATTATAATGTAGTTATGTCTTGATCGGCGGGGAAGGAAGTGAAAAAAAAATCCTGTTATTAATCTCTGGTTGCTGATGTAGCGGTCATGGCGGCAATTGGAGGCAGAGTCGATGCAAATGAGCGTCTCATCTGTGAAGAAAATCACTCGTTTGCTCATTTTAAAGATCTGGTGGAGATTCGGGCTTCTTGCTACTCTCTTGACCTTGGATGTCTCAATTAGGAGCTGCCTCTTACTTCTTGACTTAGCTCCCAAATTCTCTTAGACAATCTTCCTGACTGTGTTCTCGCTCACGTTCGTCTCCTTGGCCATCCTCATGGAGCGGATGGGGTTGCGCTGGATTTTTCCTTTTATTGTTCTCATCGTCGCCGGAGTCCTTGCTGAACGCAGCCTTTCCCTTCCAGGCTTCCTATTCACACTCCTCGCGGCTTTAAATTGTTGTGGACCTTGTACATGGTGACCCTACGAATGTACAGGGCCTTGGCGATCTCGGTGGGGTCTTCCCAGCGTGAATTAAATTGACATTGGCCTCTCTTTTGGAGTTCATTGCTACTAAATGTAAACAAATCTCAAAATCTCGTAACTATTTTTAAATAATCACCCAACCTCTACTTAAAAATAAATTATAGCCACACAGTTCCACTTCTGGAATAAGTTACACCTTGTAGATCTGGACATGAGTATAGCCATTTTTGCCACGTATTGTACGAGTATGCAGATTTTTTGCCGAAATCCGGGATGGTCGAGCTTTCTCGCTGTTCGATTTCATGTAGAATGACCCTGCATCGCCTGTCGGGAATCCAGTGATTTTAAGCGTTTATGGTGAAGTACGGGGCGAATCGTCAGTTCGTAGTCACTTGCGTGTACAGGGGCATCGCAAAGCAGCTAATCACCGGAGCTTTCTAATGGAGGTCTACTCCGAAAATTCTAGATTTTCAAAATTGCATATTGACGTGCTCATTTTGTTACTGCTGACATCGTCTTGAGTCCTTTGAAGGCGCACATGAATGACGCGAAGAAGCCGGCGAGCGCGAAAGTTCTTCAAACGTTGTGTTGCTTTTGTGTTTCGCAGTCACATTTGCAGTTGCTAAAAGAATTTTAAAGTATAGTCTAAGGGACAGGGTGTAGTTAAGCTGTAGGAAAAAAAAAATTTTGTATCTTGACTGTGTTGTTAGCTGCAAGTTAACTGGTTAACTGGTTAACTTGGTGCCTCCTTTCGTATGAGCCAATGCACGATGCAAGTCGTTGATGTTTCTGAGACTGGGCTCTGCAAGGTAATAAAATGACGAAAACATTCCCCTATAGAAACCCATGTAACAACAATAAAAATACCGGGAGAAGCGAAGGAAACTATGGGTTACGCAACCACGATGCAGCAGTTGCGAAACAATTAGATTTGGAAGCTAAAAAAATTTTATTCCACGTGAGTTGCATTTTTTTCCGAATAGAATTCATCAATGTTTTAACATGATACCCTACCAAACGCCTTGAAAATCACAGTAGAAAGGAGCGGGTCTATTTGGTACGCCACCATGATGCAGCCGTTATGGCAGTATCCTAGAGAGGGGGTCAAATCCCTCATAATTGCAGAATGACGTGCAATTTCGTCACTGATGACATCATCTTCGGTCAATCTGACTTCATATTTGAAAGCGCTAATGATCGATGCAAAGAAGCTGGGAGTTATTCGAAGGTTATACTGCATTGTTTTCCCTTATCGCAGTTGGATTCATAGATGGAAATATATTAAAGAGATCTTTGGAAGACGGAAGCATCCAGAAAAAATATCTATTTGCGTATGTGATTGTGCTGTTTGAAGCAGATTCCTTGCCTTCCTTCATTCGTATGAGCTGATGTACAAAGCTGGCCATTGATTCGGATATTGGAACTCCCCCACACTTTGCTAGTTCATTTCTCGGGGTTAAAGTCTCGCGTTTGTCCGTTCAGAAAGTCTCCAGCGGGTCAAATGACATAATTTTCGCATATTTCTGAATTTCTTTATTCATGCATTGGATATGGCCGATTCATTGATGAATATGTAATTGTCAAGAAATTCCATCCAAAACGTAAAACCTTGTGACGAAAGAAAATCTTTTATTGCACGACACCCTTCCTCATTGAGCCAGAAATCAACTTCGATTACCTGTAATATAAAACATGAAACACGATCATGTATAATAATATTCAAACCAACTGACAGCTATGATAGCTACGCACATGCTGCAATTGTTTTCGTGCAAAACCTTTATTGCTGAAAGTTTGATTGAGGTAAATGACATAAATAAATATGTGCATCCAAGAACTAGCATTCCAGTATAGGAATTGATAGATCTTAAAGAAAAACTGTTCCGAAAACAATTTCTCTATTAATGAAATATTTAGTATCAAACAAACTTTGTTTAATGGTGCGTGTAGATAGAGGAAAGAAGGTCCGTGCGGACTCTACATCTAATACTTTAATTCGAAGAGCTCGAAAGTTGTGGTGGTGGTGGGGGCGGCTGTCACCCCAACACGCTAGGCCTTCGAGACTTTGCCATTTTAGGCCATAGGCAAACATCCACCGCCAGGTCCGTAGGGCTATGCCATCCTAGGCCATGGACTATGCCAGTCTGAGCCATAGGCTGTGACTCATCTTATTTCCATAGGCTTCATAATAAGCTGTGTCTATCAATGGGTGCTACTCAGTTAGTAGCACCCTTTCATAGACACAGTTATAATATATATATGTAATATATGTAATGCGTGTCACGTTTTCACTGATCGACTGCAAGTTCTCCATTTGATTACATCCTTTGTTGACGTATTTTTTCTGCATGTATTTTTTTCTTTAGATCAGGCGTGGCGTTTCGCTTCATCGCTTCCATGCAATAGTTTTGTTTGCGTTTCATGTCATGTACAATAAGCCAATGCTAATAGTCCCATAAACTATTCGGCGATGCAAAAGTAATGAATGCGCTGGGACAACGAAATCAGCAGAGTTGTCTTCAGTCTCATGAAAACCTGCTAAACCGATGTGTTCATAATGGCGATTGTGCCAATGAGCTTGAATATCACGATGATGGTGTTTAAGCGCAAAATCTCTCTGCGTACTGAGCTGTATGTGTATAAATCTAATGATTTCTTTAGATTTATACATATATCCCGATATAGTCCCGAATGGGCAATGCGATGAACAGAGGATGTGAAGGAAACGTTATGCTCACAATAGAATATTCAAATTTCCGCCTATTAGACGGCCAGCGTAGCGGCCGCAAACCGCAAGTAATAAATTAAACAGCGGTCTATGGTGGCGGCGGTAGTGGACGGTGGTCCGTGGCATGCGCGCGCACACATGACATACACGTGCTCTTATTGCGATCGCGTGTGCTCTCACCAGTCTTCTGCCTGCCTCTGGGTGTACGTCTTCATCTCTTGGGGTCTCGATTTTTCCGGCCGTTGCGACTGTCGAAAATATTCTCAAGAACGTAATAGCCCCTTGGGGGGGTTCGAAAGAAATACGAGGGCGAAAAGAAAATGAAGCAAAAAATGAACCTAGGTCCTCCTGATTCCCGGTCAAGTGAGCTACCACTACACCACCGAACCCAAATCATTGATTTGAATGCCATCCTTTACATTGCAACGGGAGAGAGAGACATTCTGCGCACACCCCCAGCTCACTGCCCACGGGGATCCGATACGGACTTTCCGACAGGGATGCATAAAACGTCCCCGCGTATTTCACTTGGAGTCAACTTTCATTTCTGGAAGAAGTCCTTCCTGACTTCCTCGCCGGTATGAGATCTCCGCCTATATATTGAATATTTCTCGGGATCACGACCACTTTATCAGTTGGAACCATGTTCTCTTATCGATCGGCACTCACAAGGAGAGCGACTGCCGAGGGTGAAAACGGCGGGATCCCACCTGTATGGAACAGGAGCGCTAACTCTTGGATGGGACAGTACGACGTCAGTGCGGTCGTAACCATCCCGTTTCTCTATTCCTATTTTTCACTCATAGGCTTACATGAAAAATGGTGGAGATGGACTTCAGGGGTTATACGCACAGGGTCAAGATCAATCCTGGATACGAGAGCCACTCATTATAAAGTCTGTCATAGGCGTGAATACCCACTTGGGGAAGGAGGGGGGTGGGGGGCTCCTCGACAAAGCATATAATGTGCGAGTGGCTGCTGCGTAGAGCAATGAAACGAACGTCAATTAAACTAAAGTTCATTTGACGAAGTGAACTTTGAATGGCAAACATAGGCTGAAGGCGATGAAGGGCGACGACGACGTCCATGGTAGAGGTGTTTGCGGGTCTTGCCAGGGACTGCTTCCGTATTCAATAACGATGCTCCGCTCGGATGAGCCAAAAGTACGGGGAACCGACGCTCAGCGTCGGTTCCCCGTACTTTATGCAAAGACAATTAAGGAAGACCAGGGACAGACTGATAAATTAGGGGTGCTTTTGCACCGTCCTGTCTTCCAACAAGGCCAGCCAGGGCCGCGGGAGGAGGGGGGGGAGTGTGGCCGCAGCCTCCCATGGCCATGAGCACATTCCTTGCCCTTAAATACTTCCACGCATTTGCAAGGGCTACCTACTAGTTGTAAGAAAATTGACGTAATGTATCAGAATCTGTGCCATTTCAAACTTCATATGTAAAAAATGTTACATTCTAACACAAAAAACGAGCCAATTCGTTTTTTTTTACGGAATGGAAGTAAATAGCGTGTGATTGGCAAAATATTTCACAAATTGCAGTCGGATATATGAAAAAATTCGCCCTGCATATTTGGCCAACGGCCACATTCCCTCAAGTTATCAAATATATATAGACAATCGTGACTGACTGACGCTAACCATGTTCTAACCGTGTTCTAGGAAGGTTAGAAATCTTAAACATGGTGCCCATGTACCTTTTGGTGTGCAGAGTTCAGAAAAAGTCCGACTTTGGAGGTACTTGCCCTGGGGGTACACATTTGGGAGGAAAATATATATTGTGACGGATGACGATGGCAACGAAAGGGACAAATGGGTGTCATGGTTTCCGTGGTGAAGTGATAGCACATCTGACCGACAAGCAGGTGGCCTGGGTTCAAATTCCGGTCGTTTCATGGTTTTTTCTTTGGCTACTCTTGCCTTCCAAGTCCAGTTACTCACTCCCACTCTATAACATCATTTTTGCTTCAATAAAATGGAGAGACATGGAAAGCTGAAACTTGGCATGGACGTACCTACCAAGAGTAACGCAATGAGCTCATGAAAATTTTCAAATGTCCAACATATTTTGGCGGGGGATATTTCTTGGGGACGTTACTGTTTCGAATAATTTAACATAGCGAATAAATAGAAAAGTAACAGCTGGCGCACGAATAACGGACGTGATGTTGATATAAGAAAAAATTCAACTTTTGTTTTGCGTCTCCTCAGTGCACAACTTTTGGATGGATCGCTTTTCCAAATACGGCTTTTCTGCCAGCAATAAAGGGAAACGTATGAGGCTGAATCTTGCTGCCATGGAGTTCCCTGGGTCAACATTTCAGAAGAAAGAAAAAAATTCGCTAGAACCCATTATGGCAATTTATCCAACGAAACAAAGACAGAATATTTAAACTTCCCTCAGAAGTACCTATTTGATGTCAGAGTACAGGAAAAATCCTACTTTTAAAATGTGTCCCCTTAGCATACATTAGAAAAGGGATGTATTTCCAAATGTATTCTCCACCCTAATAAAAAGGACACATAAAAATATTTAAAGTTAGGCACACTAGAAATGATAAAAGTAATGATTTTGATCTAAAAATCAAGACTTTCATCCCCATATGTCACGTATTTCAATGGGGACGTACTTTAAATACGTGTTTGGCATATCGCAAAGAAGGAATGAATTAATCGCTATCCCAGGTAATGGAGCGCCGACGGCGCGATTATAGATAGTTCAATATTTAGGACGGAATGCTGAAACCTGATCTAGTGAACAGTCCTTTGAGAATACATGGAATTCAATGTGCATTCGGACCTTAAGAAAATTATATTAACTTTAAAATATAATTATAATTTCCTTTGCTTGCTCCAGGAAATGTTTCACTTCGAAGTAATTCCAGGTTTTTTTCTTAAAAAAAATTAACAAAGGGGATACTGACCAAGTCAATGAAAACCATAGTGTGGTTCCATTTCTAATCAGGTATTTCCCTTTTTTCATTTTTAGGCAAAAAAATGATTTTTTACATGACTCTCAATTGGACATTAAATCACAAACGAATTGATCACAATATGAAATTATTATTTTGCATGCTGCACTCATACAGCAAAAAAGAACGACAAAGATAGGCTTATTCCATGTGTACACAGAACGTAAGCGCTTAATAATTTTCGGAATTTTACATATTTTAGTACAGGATATGCAATAATTCGAAATTTGATGTCAGCTGGGAATTGACAGGTTACCCAACTTACTGCCCTAAAATATTTTATTTTCACCAATAGTATTAAATATACAGTAATGACTATGCAACCGTATTTCCTCACTTGGATGAGCGGACAGCAAATAATTATTCTTTAAATCGAAGACTAAGTCCTGTCGGATCCTGCCTGATGCAAAATCGAACCACGCAATACCAGCTGTATGCTAGAAATGGAAGTCAAATGGAAAGGAACGCACTCTATAGAAATATACACCCGTGGTCAGGGGATTTTCCGACACCAACTTTCCTTATTTTAGTATAATTTGAAGTTTATTTCGAATGAAGATAATGGTATCGAGAGAATTCATTTCACTATGTGAGCGGACTTTGAGTTTCATACCATGTATTATTAGTTCCGCCATTTCCTATGAATTTTGTTCCCAGAGTTCCTACGACGAATCCAAATGATTTATAATCACCACAGCAATAATAACTTAATCACTGACGATATTGATTTCTCCCATTCATTTTGATTGCTTCCAATAACATGAGTAAGTTCTGTGAAGTGTGAAAGTACTGTAATTTTTTTCAATGCGGATTCTGGATATTCATCTCTCAACAGTTGGAATTAAGAAGTCACTCAATGGTTGCTAGGTAATGTTACGTACCTGAAATTGTATCCGATGGAATGGTATCGTTTTAAGTAATTTTAGCTCGATAGTCTCAACATCGAGGCTAAGGAAATGGACAGTTTTCACACCGATGACATCAAGGAGCGTATGCAGTGGATAGCACTTAACAGATGCCTTATGGTGTTCGGCTCCAGAAAATCCAGTCTCCTTCATTTCAACCTCTTTATGAATTAACTTACGAAGCAGCCCTTGCTTGGCGATTCCACCTGTTATGCTGACCATAGGATTCCCCTCTTGATACATGTACTCCATGACTTCCTGTAATGAATATAATGTCACAGATAAATTCAGGATTTGATGTTAATAGTTTTGATATTCGTCTCTTTTTCTTAAGATTGACGGTAAGTGCTTTGGATACAAACGACAAAGGACCAATAACGATGCTCTGAAAGAAAGGAAAAATCCGCTTGGTGCAGGCATAACATCTAAATCGCAGTCTCTCATGCTGGGTCAACCTTCGACGGTCCAATAGGAGGACTGAGCCAATGAATGCCACGACTGTTTTTAAGGTGAATTGCATCCGAATCTTTGGCTGCCGAAATTGGGCAATGCTTGGGACCAGTTTCTTTGCTGATGGATTCACTAGCAAAAAAAAAATAACTTCAATAGATCAAGGTTCGAGTCTGTAGTTACTCTCATGCTTTTCTCAAATCCACACAAACTTTATTAGGAATCTCGGTTCTCTTTGCTTTTACTTGTTGCCAATGTTTGTTCATAATTTAGTGTCAGCTCCGTACACTCCAAACAGTTGCTTCAGGTATGGTCATAGGTGTCCCATAGGGATAAGTTAAGGAAACTGCGCCGGCGAGTACAGGATATTCACACTGATGCCATCAGAACATTGGCGTGCCTTGCGAGACATGTGGTTGACGTTGTCCCATTGCTTGGAGATGGATCCATCTCATCTTGTAATAATCGATTGTAGCGAACACGTAAAATCTCTAACGATTCTTGTGCACTGTAGACCAATACAGGATTCGAAGCAGTCTGAAGGTTAGGCCTAGACACAACGTTTGGGAATTTAGTGTTGGGAGAGGTGGCGAGGGGGAGCTGAAAAATAGGAAAAACCGCGGAGCAGCGGTTTTCGCAGTACTTCATTTTCCTATTTTTCAGTTTCCTGGAATCTTTAATGACATTAAAGTAATAATGTTTGTCTAAATATTGTGTCATGGGAACATCAACTACATACTAGCTAGGCCTAACGACAATTCGTTAATTCAAGTTTTGCTGTGCACCCCCTAGGGCACCGCTTTTGTCTGTGTCGACTTTTCCAAATATTTTTTTTCCCCTAGCAAAAAGAGCTAACGGATAAGGCTGGCACTTCATATGCACGTAGTTCTCTGAGCACTGATTTCAGGAAAATTGAGCATTTTTATGTAAAACCCATCAGGACATGTTTTTTTTTCAAAATGTGCTTTTCCCAGATAGTTTTCTGTTTCAATGAAGAACCAAAGGACGTTAAAACACGGAGCAGAAGTTCCGATTCGATTGCTTAATTCAAGTTCTAATTTTCAAACATCACCCATCAATGCAGATTACGAAGAGAATTGAAGTTATACACACAAGAAACATGGATGTAATTATTACGATAAAAATATCAGTTTGTTCTCTCTCGATACACATTCCGAAGGGCACATATTCAATACGTTCAATGTTTTTGCCACTTTGAAAATGAAATATTGAATGAATCACTATACTGGGAATGGAACGCCGAAGGCGTGATAAAAGCGAGTTTGTCTGCATTTCGGGGAAACAAACTCGCAAGTTATGTAACTACTAGCGAGTTTGCTTACCCTTCGGACAAACAAACTCCCTTTATTTGCGACTTCGGCGCTCCATTACCTTAGATAGTGATTAATTCATTTACTCTTTGCGAAATGGCAAACGCGTGTTTAAAATAAGTCCCCATTGACATACGTGACGTATGGGGACGAGGGGACGAGGGGATGCATCATGAAAGCTGAATACTCCCTCAACTCAAAAATATCATGTCACTTATACGTATGCCAAGTTCCACCTTTCAATTTCTGTCCAATTCGCCATGACCAATTTTCGTTTCAAAACATCGCCCTTCGAAAAAATTCCTCCCGGGGATGTATCAAGAATTAAAATTTTTCTTATCTCTTTGTCTCAGTAGTCACATTCAAGCAAAGTTTCAGCTTTCCATGTTCATCAGTTTAACTGATGCAAAAAATTGATTGAAATATTCTTCCTTTTAAATTTGTGACCCCAGTGCATTTACTTCCAAAGTCTGAATTTTTATGCACGCAGTATCCCAATAGGTAGTTATGTACCAAGTTTCATCTTTCTACAGTAGCTCAATACTCCAGGACAAAAAAAAATTCTTGAGAACGTCGGCCCCAAAAAAATCCTTCAGGGCATGGATCTAAAATGTTGCATTTTTCCTGAACTCATCGTCTCGCTAGGCACGTCCATACCAGGTTTCAGCTTTCCATGTCTTTCCCTTTTTCAATCAAAAATGTTGTAACGGAGGGGGAATGAGTAACGGGTCATGCAAGGCAAAAGCAGCCAAAGAAGGGCCAGGATTTGAACCCGGACCTCCTGATTGGCAGTCGGATTTCCTACGAATACACCGTCGAACTCAAAACATTCAATTGGCTTTCTGAATGCCATCCTCATCTGTCACTGTATATATTCAAGAAAAAAGTTTATCCCCAAAATGTGTACTCCTAGTGCATTTATCCCCAAAATCGATTTTTTTCAGAACCCTGCATCCCAAAAGGTATATATGTACCACGTTTCAGATTTGCAGCATTTCTAGAACATGGTTAGAATTACCGTCAGTCAATCAGTCAGTTATTCAGTCATTCACAATCGTCTATATACAGTATACAGTGGTACCTCGCATAACGAACGCAATTCGTTCCAGCGGTGCGTTCGTTATGCGAGGTGTTCGTTATGCGAAACACGATTTCCCATAGACGTCTAAGGGAAATCATGTAATCCGTTCCACAATGGGGCTGAAAAAAAGTGCCCTGATAGGTTTTAACGAAAATTTCTTCTTCTGAAATGTAGATTCATTGAACTCCTTGCCACCCAGCTTCAGTCTTATACATTTCCTCTTTTTGCTGGCGGAAAAAAGGAACTTGGAAAAGCGACACACCTTTAAGCTCGTCTCTGAGGAGACGCATATCAAAAGTTGAATTTTTTCTTAAGTCAACTTCATGTCATTTATGCGTGCGCCAGCTGCTACTTTTCTATTTCCCCCTGATTCACTGGGTAATGTAAAATTCTGTGAAAACGTTACGTACCACCATAAATATGTTCTCCCCCAAAATATTTTGGAAATTTGACATTTGATATATGAGCTCATTGCTACCACAGTCACGTTCTTGCAAAGTTAAAGCTTCCCATATGTCTCTGTTTGATTAAAGCAAAGAGAACTCCCGATATGCTCTACGATAAGCTGTGCCCCTATGGAAGGTATCAAAAAAGTAGAATTTTTCCTGAACTCACCATGCGTATAGCGTATAGCGACTTAATAGCGATCATTCAGTCAGCTACTCACGATCCTCGATATATAATAACAGTATACGTTTTTCTTTACTCAGCTATCCATCAGGTTCTTCTTTGGCAAGTTTAAACTTTCTGGCGCCCTCTGTTTTACTTTATCGGGAAAATACGCAATTAGCAATATATATGCCCTCAGGCGTTTTAACCTAAATGTGAAATTTTTTAAAACCGAAATCAATCCTCAGAGGAGTACATGCCCACAAAGTTTCAACCTGATACGTTTGCGCTTTTCGCTGGTGAAAAAACATGTTTGGAAAATCCAACGCTCCCGGATGCTATGCCTGGAGGGGATGCACCATGAAAGCTGAATACTCCCTCAACTCAATAATAATAATATCATGTCATTTATATGTGTGCCAAGTTTCACTTTTCCAATTATTCGCAACGACAAAATTTTTTTTGTTAAACATCGTCCTTCGAAAAAATTCCCCCGGGGATGTATCGAGACTTAATATTCTCTATAATTCCTTGTCTCAGTAGTCACATTCATGGAAAGTTTCATCTTTCCATGTTCATCAATTGAACAAACAAATTATTTGAAAACATCTCCCTTTTTTATGTGTGCCCCCAAGGGCATTTACTTCCAAAATCTGAATTTTTTCTACACGCAGTATCCCAATAAGGAGTTTTGTACCAAGTTTCATCTTTCCATACCAGCTAAATACATCAGGGCAAAATTTTCTCTCCATTTTACAGAGGGGAATAAGCAACGCGACTTAGAAGGAATAGAGGATGAAAGAACGGGAAGGAACGTACAGGAATCGAACCCGGGTGATTTGATTGCCGGTCAGGTATGTTACCGCTACACCACCGAACCCAACATGTCTAGTTCCTCCCTCCGATGCCATCCTAATCCGTCACCATATATATCTTTAAAAACTTATCCCCCCAAAATGTGTACCCATAGGGCATTTACCTCCAAAGTCGGATATTTTCTGAACTCTGCATCCCAGTAGGTACATGTGTACCAAGTTTCAGATTTCTAACTTCTCTAGGATATGGTTAGAATTAGCTTTAGTCAGTCAGTCAGTCACGATCGTCTATAAATATTACATAAGGAATTACTCCTATAAAATTAAAATGCTCATCAGCATCTCTTCTTTGAAGAAGACAATTCAGTGGGTAGGTTGTCTGACTGCTGAATATAAGGTGATATATGGTGATGATTTCAGTATGGCTAAATTGTCTCACGTTTCTCTACCAGCCATTCCCTGACAATCGAATATAGTACCTTCATCTTGACTAATCGACTACTTCATGACTATTAACGCTAGCTACGATAGCAGGGCTCTACTTGAACTGAATGCAACTTAATTGATGAGGAGGGTATCCAAGAAGTTAATTGCATATTGGATAAATCCTAAAGCAGATACTTTTATTGCACACTGTTTTTAGGAAATTAAAAATTCATGTTCTTCATGAATTCGTGTAGTTCAAGGAACACTTAATTTGAACTGTTTCTCATCGCTTTGAGTTATGTATTTGTAAGCAAGCAATGGAACTATCCCATGGACATTAATATAATTTTAGATTTAATGAAACGTTGATTGAACACGTTTGGCTGCTTCCTGGATGGTAGCCTTTGAAGATCATAGTGAATCCCTCCATGACAACAAATCAAATGCTTCTTCGGTTTACAGCAAGTTTACGTGCCAATAATGGCAAAAATTATTCTCCAATGCATGCATTTTATGAGTAAGTTTCCTCACGGAATCTCCATCACAGCCGGTACGTATAAGTCAAACATCGGCGTTTATTGGTTCCATTCGTTCTTGAGATTATAATTTCTGGGCAAACGTTGCAAACACACCTCAAAAATTGCTGATAAATTGTTTATATCTGGGCCGTAGGAATTTTTCTGAACTAAATCCGAATTAGTACTTGCGTACCAAGTTCATACCATGTACATACCATATCTAGAACATGCTTTGAAGTAGAATCTCAGTCACTTTGTCATGAAACGGCGGGAAAAAGAAAGAGCAGCACTTCTTTGGTACCGTATGGGCATTCATATACATATGTCCCAAAAGTCAGGATGTAGAAAGTCAGGATCCCGAAAATTAATCGATTACCTGCACTAACTTCTCGATTATGTAATTCAATTGTTTCACATTCAACGATGGTGAAAAATGTTAATTTTAAATGTAATTCATAATAAGGTGTTAGTCGTGGTTATTACTGAGCATCCTCTATATGAATTTTTTGCAACAAATAGGATTAATAGCCATTTTTGCTAATGTATATATCTACTTTTGAGATACCTTGTATATGATTGTCCCAACGGATTCCTACCTCTCAATTTCCTCCAATAAACTTCAAAAATGAATGTTAAATTTCCAGAATAATGATGAAAGGAACATAACTTACATGTATAACCTCATCCTTCGGAGAAAGACAATATGGAGCTAACCAAGCATTTCTTCTTAACACTGACAGTTTCTTGAAAAGATGTGGATTTGGCTCAACGAGGAGTCCAGTCCATCCGTACTTTTTCTCCAGATAAAGAGTCTTGGAAAGAGTTTGCCCATCTAGGGCTCCTGCTTCCACGAAGAATTTCCCATGACGATCCTATGGAGAACATTCCTCTATGATTAGGAAGTTCCTTCTCATAAGAGGCATGACATATGGATAAGGTGCTCTAAATTCAGTTTGCACCTACACTCCAGATATATAGCAATCTACGATGGGAAAGTGATAATGCATTTTCAGACCACCTCAACCACCTGTGTCGATACATGCACTCTGACCCAATGTAGAAATGAAACAGTGGCAAAGTCTGAATGTAATTCAGCCGCACAAATCCATCAAACAAATGCTTACCCACTATTAGAAATTACTTTCATGAGAAGAATGCTTCTAGAGACTTTTGAATCCCCATTCATGCTTAGGAGAGAACTCATTCTCACCGATTCGGGAAAAAATTTTGCAATGATGTTCTGCGTTGACTTCCAATCGCTTGGATCTTCCACATATTGGCTATGCATGCTTTGCCAGACTTGAGGAGGAGGGATTATTTTAGGAGACTCATATCCATCCCGTCCTGGGATATGAACCGATGTATCGTTTTTCTTGCTCACATTCCTTCCATTCACATTACGGGACAGGTTTCTTGAGTACTTTCGGCTTCTAAATGTCGCCCTTGAGCGAATTGTCGAAATAACAGCTCCTAATATCAGAATCAATGGTATGACCCTGAAAGCTTTGGATAATATGGACAGGGATGGATATACCATGTTTCTCCTAAATACCAGACAAAAACCAATTTTCATTGAATGGGCGCATATGACCTTTTTTTTAAGCATGAATAATAAAAATGCCTTGTATACCCGTATTTTCATAAGATTTATTTATACAGTTGGATATATAATAAATATGGAAGGGAAACAAAACTCGATAGGATTGTTGAATTCATAATTTTTTTAGCCCTCGGGTCACTGAAACGCAGAACTGTAGCTTTTAAAATTCAAAATTTATATACATAATAAAATTACTCCAGGAATGTGACACCAGAACGAAGTCTCTATCTCAACTAGAAGAGAAGTTATAGTAAAAGCACAATTACTGTCCTCATGTGCCCCAGGTGCAAACATTGGTGACTTTCAACCACAGGGTGAACACGTGAATCTAAGGAATTTTGAATATCATGAATTTGAAAATAAGGGTTCTAGTCTGAACCATTATTTTTTACAGTGTAGGGTTAACACCACGGTTTTTGGCCATTTAAGCCCATCGCAGAGCTTGCAATGGCTCCTCCTGGCTTAAGGCAAATAGGGGGCAAATATTATTTTGATTTCAGCAATAGCGAAAGCAGGTGCGAATGCACTGGTGACATTCCCCATTCATTCCTGAAGTAAATGAAGAACATGAACAAAATAGCAAGAATGTGACGAAAACCCAGTTCTTGGTCACTTTACCGAAATGTTTTGCCAGTTAGGATCCAGTTTTTGACAGCAAGAATTTTTAAAGGGAATCATGAACCCTGTTGAGAGGAAAAACGAAGCGCAATTGAGGAATTCGGTCGGCTTCATACGCTCAGCGAAGGGTAGGCCTAGGTCTACTCAGGCCATCATCAAAGTTTCGCCTATTTCATATCATCTTCTTGAAAGCATGACAATGCTGCCTCATAGACCAGATTCTTTTTTTCTGGGTCGACTCGGTGGCTCAGCACTCCTGACCCGGAAACCTGTATCTGCTGCAGCCATTTCTGAAGGTGAAAGTTCGGTCCCTTCGTCACTTCCGTCATCTTCGGGTGTCGCGAGATCAGTAATGACAGAATATCGTATTCATCCTCTCTCCACCTCGGCTTTCTCTACCTCCCATTATCCTTCTTCGTCCCTTCTTGCTTTCCCTCTGATTTTAAACCCTCTCTTCCTCAAATACTTTTTTTCTCCCTTCTTTTTTCCTGCTGCAATCGTTTCTTCGGTCTTTCCCTCCAGAGCATGTTCTTCCATTTTAACTGGATATCTATCATGGATACCTTTCCATGTTCCGTACCCTTCCCCTTGGGCGTTCCAACCCAAACCAATTAATACTGCACTTGCGAAGGCTTGTTAAGCGTTTTCTGGTTGACTTCCTATGGTACTTTTCATTTCGCAGCATAAAATGGGGATGTGGACGTTTCGCTATGCTTCCGAGGGGGACGAAAGGGAGAACGCCTTCTACATATGCCTGCCATATGATGGTATAAGTTCACTCACAAGTGCACACACTGTTGGTTCACTTGTCATTGAGCGCAATGGAGTTTGCTGGCAGAATGAGAATCCGTCGGCCTCAATTGATATTTTAAATCTGGAATCGCATTCGCACTGCTTTGCATGAATCAGCGTGTCATGTGCCGAGGCAAAACTGTCACTACCCTTCCAGACTAGGCGAACTTACCGAGTAATGGGAATCAAAGACAAGTGCGAAACACAAGAGCAGAGAACATCAAGTACACTGCACAATAAAGTGAACATTGACAAAACCACATGCAAAGGAAAAAGAACCCAGATCTTTCCTTAGACTCCTATTGCTATCACTTACTTCATCTGTTTCGGGACAACACTATAGAATAATATGGATTGTGTTAATCTGTGAATCACTTTGGAATGAAGACACTATTTTTTAGGTTAATCAGTCATTAAAAGACGGCCTACCACTGGACTGAACTTCCCAGTTATAGTGAGACAACAAAGCGAGAAATAGACGCAGTAATATTCGAGTTAACATATAAGATGGGTTCACGTTGTATCTCCTTCCATTCAGGAAAGGAAATCCCATGAAATAATGCGTAGCTGTTATGAAATGATTCGACGATTTCGGATACAGTAAAGTATCATGATGATGTCGTCGTGAAAGACGTTAGATATTCAGGGACAATGCCAGAAAAAAAAGTTTTCGGTGTCTTTTTTGGAAACGATGTGCACTGGAACACAAATTTATTCCAGCAAGAATCAACATTCAAGAAAGTTATTCAGTTTTATTTTCTAGTGATACTTCTTATGTACTCTCTCTTGAATTGGGCTGCGCAGTCTATTTTAATCTGACTAATATTCTCTGGCTGCTAATAAAAAATAACCTGGAGTTGAAAACTATGTCTTGAGATTTTTTTACCCTCGAAGTAGATCCCGCGTGACGCAGATGTGGTATATTTTCTCATATTGAGCCTAATAGGGGAGACCTTTTTTTACTTTCACCATTTCTCAGTCAGTCTCCACGTAATACGCATGTTCAGAAATGCACGAAAAAGACTCAACAAGAACGGATTTGACGTCTTTATGTAGCTCGACACATCGTATGCCCACTTAAATGATCACGATTATTACAGAAATTGTTACTGTTTAATTAGTGTTTAAATAACGGAAGGAAATTTTTGAGCAGCTAAACCAATTAATTGTTAACAATTGAATCAACATGTAGAAATACGGCTCAGAATGTATTCTCAATAGACCAAATGAACACCATCAATTTTCTTCAAAGTGTGCGGGTATTAGTTTTATCCCCAGTATCAATCGGTATTGAATCAGCATTTAAATCGATGTAGCAATAGCTCCATTGTTTGAGGAAACTAACTTCCTTTACTCGGCAGAGCATGGGTTTCATATTTCAAAGACTCTTCCGGTTGCCATTGCTGCTCTTGTCATGGTTATTTGAAGCATTTTCCATGAAGGAGGTGTGCCTATTACTTCCGAGCTGAATGCTAGAGGGCAACAGAATGACAAGTTGTAAAACCAATTGCAGATGCCCTAGCCATAGGAATTGAAATATATATATTACCCATCAATAAATAAGGGGGGGTGTAGGGTGTTTTACGGTTTAAAATTGGTGTGCATGCACTTGGAGGCCCACACTCACCTGTGCATGTTCATTCCCACCGAAAGAGGCTCGCGTATCACTAGTGATGTTTTTCAGGCTCTTCTTACTATCAGGTGGGTGCATGTGAGCACCGTCGGGGTATGCATTAGTTTTTTCAACTGAAAGGCTCGAGTCATCCTCACTGCACTTTGCTCACCCATCTCGGTCATGCTCACCCCTGTAGGATGACCCCCTCGCGTTAATCATCATTCCATCGGGTGCTCCTGCTTCCTACAAAAACAGGGTCGGACTTAGATTTCAAGAGCCCCGAGGCGGAATACGCACCACCCTTGGCACAATCTTGCTACGGAGGGTGGTAACCGATGATGAAATCTGGTAGTTTCCTCATATAGTTTCACATCAAATCGAGAGGCTTGGTATAACCGAGGGTCCCCTAGGCCCGTGCTTTGTTCGCCCATTGAATAATATGTTAGGAATAATATTCTACTGTCCTCTAGCTTTCGTTAAGCGAACCAGCTGGCTATTCTAGCAGAAGTAAGCTTGCCATTACCGATGTAAGATGGCACCTCAGTCGCCAATCCCGTGGGTCGCCTGTAATCAACTACCAACTGTAATGAACTAAGCCACGTCTTAGGGTTTTCTTCCACTGAGAACCTGACTTCTTTCACTTCTTACATCAAAGTTGAATGGATTGGAATCAAAAGATATTAGAATTCTAATATGAAAGTCCACCCAGGGAAGCATCTGGCAATACTACCCTTAATAAAGGAAGAAGAGTGATTCAGGTCTCAAGATATACCCATAATGACAATTAAATAATAAGTAGACAATTTTTTTCCCAAGGAAGAATTTATTTTCAGACTTTCCCAAACAAGCGTTTGTCGCCCTGTGAAGAGACAAAACCACGCCAATAAGATTGTTTGCTTAGCACACTTGGAAGTACAAAGGGAGGAATAAAATATATCGCGACACCTCATTCGCTTCACGTAGGATCCGCTTCACGTGTGACAACATTTCCACAGACATGAAAATTCCAGGTTGGGATGACCTCCGAAGTGGACTACGCCCGCCAAGACCATTGCATCTGCTAGCTATGCTATGCCATTCCCAAGCATGCGCTCTGTACTGTAGACAGCTTTTTCTTTAGCCTTTCTTGTCGCATCTTTTTTGTTCTTGTGAGACTTTTTAATTGAGCTAGCACGGTTGATGGACCTCAAGGGTTTTTCCTGCAGTTCGGTGTCAAGGCCAACAAGTGAGAAATTCAACCTATTTTTGGGAATGATGCGTCAATTTTGTTGGGAACGAGTTACGGCTGTCCGTCACGATTATTATCTAACCCAACTGACCCACCGTCCCCAAAATTACATGGACATCCAATCTTCCTGTAACGTGAATTCGTAAAAAGCAGTTCAATTAGTTAAAATGAAATGAAAAGCCGAGATCCAAGAGACCGCGTTGTCCGATTCTCGAGAGAGCACCAAAAAGGTTGCTTCCGGAAAACAGCTAAGTAACTTATAACATAATTAATAAATTAACATGTTAAGCTTTGTTACGTTTAGGAAATGAGTGTTTTTCCTCAAGTCAGTAGAAGTTTCAGTAAATACTTAACTGATCACACGTAAAGTTGCTATCTTAAGTACCAAATATTGAATTTAAAAAAGCAGCTCCAAAGAATATGGCATATCCTCAATTCCGTATTTGCACATGTTGCATATCATGCTGCGCTGCGGTATATTTGACAAGGAAAGAAAAATCAACTTGTCATAACTAGTCTTTTTCTGTTTTCTTCTTTTTATCGTTAAAAAGGAAAGGATGAATGCGAAGGTCATATGTGAAATCGTCACTTCATCTCTTTATTCCTGAGGATTCTTTCAAGTTACTTTCCCTAATTCACTTTGCTTTGTTTACATGCCATCATCGAAATGTACTCAATATCGGACTTTACAAATATTCGACGTCACTCTCTTCCCTCTCTTTTTCCAGCATGCGATCTGGCAGGCAAAGCGATGGAAAAACTTGGAGAAACAGCTTTCCCGTCACCCTCTTTATTTATCGTTGACGGAGTTGTTACCAGAGAAAACATGCAAAATACGAAAACTTATATCCTTTAATATTATAAATCCAGATTGCATCTATGTCCTTAGAAAAGGTCTCTCTGAAATACTTCTGGAAGCCCTTGGAATTTCCGTATGGAAAAGGGCTTCAAAAAATTATGTGAAATGAGTTCTTTCAATGAAGCAAAACACTCTGATGGTTTCATTCGTTGCTATAGCGATGCGGCAGTTAAAGTACGGAAAAAAGGGAGTACTTTCGTCGAGGGATAACTTTTATTCAATGGGAAAATCCGATCGATATTCCGACCAATTATGCAATTCGCTAGTCCGGGATTCTTGAATAGAGATAATAGGAAGGTGCTCGTTTTTCCAACATCCGACCATTTCCGGAGTTTCGGCTTCACGTCGTGACACCAGGAAAGTTATTGAAGGGGCATTAAAAGGGGATGTATGCATTGCAAGGAGAGTACTCGAAACGCCCTCCAGCTTGCCCCCCCCCCCCTTCTTTGACTCTCCCTCTACCCCTACGATCTTGCCTCTATTACCAAGAAAACATCGGTTGCTGTGAGTCTGTGTGTGCGTGTGTGTATGTAGGGAAGGGGATGGGGGGGAAATCCAACGAAATGAAACATTAGGCTTTAATATTTTTGCCTTCCTTCGCTTACTCGTCATTTACGTTATTCCGCATATCATCTCAATAGTAGGAATTTCTTTCCGCTTCCTTCCCCACCGAACATCGGCTTGTATTATATAGATCTTACAATTTGTAAGATCTACATAATACAAGCCGATGTCCTCCATCTGTTCGCCGGAGGCCTGCATGGGTCGACTTTTTCGAACCCGACCCGATCGGCCCGATTCGAATCGTTGTAGGAACCCGACCCGGAACTCGATCACCAGATCTAGCTTGGCGGACCCCACTTGCGGCTCGTGTAAGTCCGATCGAGCAGGCCCGCAGCCCGCTCAGGCTTCTAAGCTTCAGAACTCGGTGTCTCTGGGTATGTCCTTTTTCTAAGGGGCTCTGCTACAATTGTTGACTTTTCCGGCCGATGCTCCCTTTACGTCACGTTCGTGCTGGGCTGTTCGGTGCTCTCATAGTTCGCTACGTTCCGCTGCCAGCTGCGAGTGACGTCATTTAATGACTTGAACGCGTCGAACGCTGACGGAACGAGGTGTCACTTTTTCCAGCATTTGTAAGCGGCTGGAGAAAAAGATCCCTCTGATAATGCATTCGCCTGCACGCAACAGGAATCTTGGTTGCCTACCGAGCTGCTTGCCCGAACGGCGGGTCGGGTCCGTCCAATAGAGCTGAAACTCGTGCCGGTCATGTTTCCAAATCATACCTCATCTAATGAACATTCGCCTGCACGCAACAGGAATCTTGGTTGCCTACCGAGCTGCTTGCCCGAACGGCGGGTCGGGTCCGTCCAATAGAGCTGAAACTCGTGCCGGTCATGTTTCCAAATCATACCTCATCTAATGACCATGTGTTCGGAATTCGAACGGCGTATCTCACTCGAATGCTAGGATCTCCTTTCCTTCATCTCATAGATAGGCATTCCTAATTCGTACATTGAGTCTCAATAGAATATTATATAACCGAACATGTTGAAATTTGACACATTGAGAGAATCTGGGATTTGGGGAAGGAATGGGGGGGGGCATGACGGGACGCACTCAATAGTATTGATATGACTTGAAAATTCTCACTACGCTTTATTTAAATGCTTTGGAACATACATCGCTAAACCTGAAATACGAAGACGTGAAAGTTGCACGGATACGAGCTAGTTACAAAAAGGCACAAAGGATGTGCCTTTTCAAAATAAATTTTTCCAATCCACCGCAGGAAAGGAAGGGGATGGAACTTTCACGAAAAATCGGAGATTCGCTCTCGTCTCGCCATCTCCTAGAAGGACGAGGAGACGAGAGTTGCCACTATAATGGCAAGGGAACGGTGGCATCGCTCGCCGTGATGATTCCCACCTGCTGCGGGAAATCCAGGGATTTTAAGCGTCCATTATGGAATTGGGGTGATATCTTCTTCAACGTCATTCGCATTCTTCGCTCTATTCACTGATCGGGTGCCAAAGATAATTAATCAATAATTAATCAATGAGACCTGCAGGCCTCAAACAGACTAGTAGTTAGCGCATGCAAAAGCACAGGAGTATTTAAAGAGTAGCATTTAAAGCGTAGAATACGCACATTGGCAGTAGGGGGCGGCCGCCACAATCCCATCCGCCTGGGCCTTTGCTCCCCTGCCTCCCTGCCCCCTGGCTGGCCGAGTGAGAAAACGTGACGCTGCAAAAGCAACGCTAATTTTTCGATCTGCCCTACGCTTCGTTTATCGTCATTGCGATGGACGGGGAATCGACGCCCAGTGAAGGCTATGGGTAACCCAAAGTTCAAGGCGTTGCCTTAAATCGCCGCCTAGTAAGACTGACCATAAACCGGAAAAAAACCGCCGGAGTGCGATGAGTGTAGCGTTGTACGTGCAAAGGCTTGCAATTACCGAAGTACGGTGCGACGCACAAGGACAAAGATACCGATACCCTCTCGGTGACTCGATACAACTGAAGATGGCGTTCCCATAGGAACAGTTCAGGCATGCTTGCTGCAATTGAAAACCATACTTGTTGGGCTCATGGCCCTTAGTCACCAATCTCTCCCTATGGGATTTCCCCAGATTTTTCAACCCAACTTACTTCTGCATATCAACTTGCAGGAAAACAATCCCGACACAGAAAGCACAATAGGTTCTTAGAGGAAACAGTGAGCTCTATTGAGTTGTTCCAAGACGTCTTTTAATCATGCTTCAATGCTTCAGTTTAGGCTAATGGCAGAAAAGAGCGATTGGGAACAGATCAAAGCAAAATGCCGCGGTTCGCCTGCAAAGTGATTCATAGAGCTTAAAGTAGCCCTGCTGTGCGCAGTGGCTGAATGTGAAGGAGCAGGTACAAAAGGATTATTGGAGCAGACCTACTAAATACGGAAGCATGTCCTGCCAAGCATGCGCCACACTGGGTGGAAAATAGGTCGACAGTGCGATGCAAGGGCGGCGTAACGTTATCAGCTTCGTAGGTCAAGCGATCTCAACAAAGGTAGGCCTTGAATTTGAGGCCCTCTCCAGAAATTGGAGATGAAGAAACGGGACGACTGCGACGCCGCCGACGTCGTCGTCGATCCAAGATTAAGCGTTCCTGTGCCCTACAGGTGGGATCCATACGTTTTTATCCTCGGGAGTCGCTCATCTTGTGAGGAATAAGAGGATTGAGTTTCGAGATAGAAGAGAGAAGCTCGGGATCCCGATAAATACATGAACGGAGATCTACTACCAGCGAGGAAGTCATCCTCCCTCTAGGACTCCAAGTGTAATAGGCAGGGACGTTTTACACGTCCCTGCGGAAAAGTCCGTATCGTACACCTCATATTATAGAGCGGGAGGTGTGAGTGGAATACCTCTTTCTCCTGTTGTTATTTAACATAGAGAGTTCGTCTTGGAAGTCTTCGGTTCGGAGGTGTAGCGGTTGCACACTCGATCGGTCAATCTGGTAGTCCTAGATTCGATTCCCGTCCCCTCCATTAATTTTCTTCTCGCACTATTACGTCATCCGAACTCTTCCCCCATCCCCCGGGCTATTACGTTCTCGAGAATAAATCCGACGGTCGCAACAGCTGGAAAAAAATGCGAGCTCGAGAGAAGGAGACGTACAACCAGAGGCTGGTAGAAGACTCTCTGAAAAAGGGGAGCGATTTGTCTCAAAAAAGAGGGCAAAATCGCCAACGCCAGTTTCACTCCCGTTTCACTCTGGGGAAAGGAGCGAGTTTGCTCCATCACCAAGGAGTAACATTGCTCTCATCCTCCATAAAAAGGGGAGCGATTTGTCTCAAAAAAGAGGGCAAAATCGCCAACGCCAGTTTCACTCCCGTTTCACTCTGGGGAAAGGAGCAAGTTTTCTCCATCACCAAGAAGTAACATTGCTCTCATCCTCCATGAGTAAAGACGCTCCCCTCAGAGAGAGATAGGGTTGTCATGCAAATACGCAAATCCTCTCGCTTTCGCTCTCTATAATACTGGCATTGACCAACCTTTGACTGTACTGATTACAGTTCATGTCAGAGGATGGACCACCTATTACGGTTTCATGAAGTGTCCGCGATGTCAGTCTTTCATTTCCTCATTCTCTCATCAAGTCGAGGAAGTGATAGGATTGATTTCACGGACGTCCCCTATGTAATCTAGATCTCTGCAGATGAAACCGTGGTGAGTTTCAAAATGTTTCTCATCAGGAACATGTGCTTGTTTATGGCCCGAGCTCAATGAATCTGTCCTGAATAGGTGGATAAAAAATGATGGAAAGTCCGTGTTTATTGATTCCTTTAATGAGACTAGGCGAGACATATGAATATGTCGAGGTACAAAACAATCCTGAGAGGGATGATTCCAGAGAAAGAGGAAGGGAACTTTTGTGTACTGTGTGAAAATCCAGACCATTACCTCCATCTAGTGGCGTGGCGAAGAACTTCGCTTTGTTCATTACGAACGATGAGGGATCATTTGGTGAGTAGTAAGAGTACATTTGAAAAGCTCACAGTGTGGTCACTTTTTGCGCCCTAAGCGCTCGGAATTTTCAAACAGTGCTACACTATACGCTATCGCGCTCAGCGCACACGTCTGTCATATGTGTGAGTGCATGGCACGAACCACCGACCACGACCACCACGGCGGACCACAGTATATATATAGTTCTATTGGCGACATTACCCAAGTTGCGCATAAACGCTTTCGAAGATGTTCAACATGTTATCAAAGAGGTCTTTTGGACATCCAGTGTACCGGAATAAGCACCATTTTGGCGCTCAGTGAAGGTGCCTTTTAATCACGAATCTTTATGCGTCTGAAAGACATTCGTCGAACGTCGAACGTTTATTTCTTATATTTTCCCTACGCATATCATTAGTATCCATCTGACATCGGGTGCAATAAAAAAGAGTCGTGCAGACGAAGATAGAGGGAGACGAAGTAGTCGCTTTAACGGGTCAACTCCTGAAACAACTGGAATTAATCCCCAATACTTTCCACAAGGTAGCTGATCCTTCTCCGCATAAACCGGAGAGGAATATACTCGAAATCTTGAACAAGTCGGTCTTTTCTCCATTGGGTCAGGTTCCTCAGAGGTCTTTTGAGGCGGACCGTTCTACCGATCCTACCAAGTTAAAGGTACCTTTCAAGGCTACAGTAACTTTTCTTTTATATTTGCCTCTTCTACTATTACGTAATACTCATCCCTATTAAATATGAATTTTCTGAAGGACGTGCGTGACTACGCTGAATATTTCCGTATTATGACTTAATTAACACGTTCGGGTGCTACTGTGGTAGTAGTATCAGAAGATCATGGTGAAACTTTCTACGACAACACAGATTTTCGTTTCCTCATGTTTACCACTAGCAATTGATCAATTCACATCTAAGGACCTCAATTGGACCTAGGAGGTTAAAAGAAAAGCGAGCGCGATCCTGGCCGATTGATAGGCCGAACGACAATTGTGTGTCTTTTGTATGTGTGACAGTTCTGCAGGACACAGGCTTCGAGATATGAACTTGTGTGTTAAACAGAACTCTTCCTTATTATCCGAAGATGAGTTTTAGAGAAATGAAATTTACAAATCGACCTCACGATAGAGAAGGGAAAGCCACTTTCATGGCCAAAATTTGAGATTTGGCCTCGTCTCGCAATTTTCTAGTATAGACGAGATGAGAGTTCCCATCGTACTCAAAAAGGGAACGATAGCATCCTTCAATGTAGTGCCTCCTGCCAGCTGCAGGGAATTTCATTTCAATTTCATTTTAATTGTCCGTGATGAAATATTGGCGAATCATTAGTTGGTAGGGCTCCGCAAAAAAGTTCATTACTGTAGTTTCCTGGAGTGGTCTATCTATTATTATTGCAGAAAAAATAATATTCTTTGGTCAATCCGACTTCATATTTGAAAGGGTTAATGATCGATGCAAGGAAGTCGACGAACGCGAGAGTTATTCAAAGGCTGTTCTTCCCCCTCATCGAAATCGGATTCATAGATGGGAAAAAAATTAAAGGGATATTTGGGAGACGGGAGCTTATAGGAAAAAAGGTGATTTGCGTATCGTGAGTGTGGTATTTGAAGCATATTCCTTGTCCTCCTTCATTCGTATGAGCGGAAGTACGAAGCGGGCCATTGAGAGATCGGTGATTGAATCTCTCCCACATTATGCTAGTTCTTTTCCGTGGTTGAAGTCTGGCGTCTGTTCGTGAACATTGAGAAGGTGTGCTGCGGGTCAAATGACATAATATTTGGATATTTCTCATGAATTTCTATATTCATGCATTGGATATGACCGATTCGTTAATGAAAATGTAATTTTCGTGAACTTCCATCCAAAACGTAAAGCCTTGTGACGAAAGAAAATCTTTCATTGCTTGACACCCCTCCTCATTCAACCAGAAATCAACTTCGATTACCTGTAACATAAAACATAAAACATGATTACGCACATTATCATAATATTCAAACCAACTCTGACAGCTGTGATAGCTATTCATGTGCTCCACTTGTTTTCGTGCAAAACCAATATTGCTGAAAGCTTGATGGTGACAAATGACAGGTGAACAAATATGTGCTTTCAAAAACTAGTATCTCAGTATAGCAGATTAATAGGTAGTAAAAAAAACTGCCAACACATTTTCGCTATTAAGGATATTACATTTTATCAGATTCATTATCTTTCTTAAACGATGCATGTGGATAGAGAAAAGAAGGTATGTGGCAAATTTAAAGAAAATTGAAGCCCTGTATCACGTTTTATGCTTTTTCAACCTTGATATGTAATAAAGTGTGCCTCACAGGCTGAAAAAAAACCTTCCAATTGGTTTTCTTTTATAGAAATGATACTAAATTTCATCCGATTGGCCCAATATTTCAAAATTTTCTTGCAGATACATCAAAGAATTCGACTAATTTCTTTTAAAAAGCAATGAATAACTAATTACTCGGCCTATTAGAGGATGCAGAGTAAAGGGCTATATTAGTCCAATGGCCACAATCCTCAAGTTACCCTAAATGCTGAAACCCTAAATGCCCAAATGCTGAAACCTGCTCTATTAAACGGTGCTTTAGGAATACATGGATTTCAATGGGAAAAAATAGCTCTTTTGCTTAAATGGCCATTTTATCTCAAATAAATTATGTATGTGCATTCGGACCTTAGTACTTCAACATGTAAAAATAATTCCCAACTGCATATTTGCTTGCTTCTGGAAATGGTTTATTTCAAACTAATTCCGGATCTTCTTGAGAAGAAATTTGACATAAAGGGGCTACTGACCAAGTGATATAAAAACCATCGTGTGGTTCCATTTCAAATCAGGTATTTTACTTTTTAATTTTTTCTGGGAAAAATGATTTTTCACACGCTACTTAATTGGATATTAAATCACATTAGCGAATTCAGCACAAAATTAAATTATTCTTTTGCATGCTGCACTCATACGGCAATGATTCTGTGACCACTGTTTTCCTAAAATCGGCATAAAGCTTTCATGTTTAAAAATCAAAAGCTATGTAATAAGTCAAAAAGGAGGACATTCTTATGCAATGCAGTATCTCGGTCCTTTTTGTGTCGACGAGGAAAAAATGAAAGAAATGAAGGAAGGTTCTGCTGAAAAAAGAGGTTTCTTTTTCGCACAATTTTGGAAAAATGGCAAAAGTTGTCAATTAATATGAAATTAGGCATACATGCTATCAGTCCCAAATGACATTAAGAGATGCATGACTGAATGTATTATTTGGGTGTATGTAATTTGCGGAAATGTACTTGATTCAATATGTGATGAAGATTCAACTGACAATTTGAAAAAGCCAAATACTGTGAAATTCTGCAATTTCGCTTATTTTGAACATTGAACATGTTAATTTTTTTTATAAACAAGTAAAAGGATGGGCTCATTCCATATGTGCACAGAACGAACTTTCAAGTAAGGGCGAAATAAATTTTTAGAAATTTACTTATATTAGTATGGAAGATACAACAAATTGAAACTTGAGGTGAACAGAGATTAGGCAAGTTACCCTTTTCACAGCCGTGAGAGTCTTTTTAGAATTTTCTTAAATCCAATAGTATTGAAGATACTTAGGTGAATACGCTACCGTATTTCCTCACTTGGATGAGCGAACGACATATCCTATTTTTAAAATTGAAGAATAAAACCCCGACGGGCCCTGCCTGATGCAAAATAGGACCATGCAATACCAGACTTAGGTCAAAAATGGGAGTCAAATAGAAAGGAACACAATTTCACGAACCATCCACTCGAGGTTAGCGTATTTTCCGGTACCAACTTTCCTAACTTTTGGATACATTTAATGTTTATTTCGCAAGAATACAATGGTATTGAGCGAATTCAATTACATTAAATGAGCCGCCGTTGAGCTCTACACTATTTATTATCATTATCATTTCAGATGAATTTTGTGCCCAGAGTTCCTACGAGGAATCCGTATGATTTATCATCACTACAATAATGAAAAGTTGCTCACTGACGAAATTGATTTGCCTAATTTTTCCTAATTGTGTCCGAAAATAAATGAGTAGGGTCTTTGGACTGGAAGAACATATTTTTCTTCCACTAAGGATATACATTTCTTAAAATTTGGAAGTAACAAGTCACTCAATCACTGCTGGCTAATGATAAGTACCTGAAATTGTATCCGATGGAATGGTATCGTTTTAAGTACTTTCGGCTCGATGGTCTCAACATCGAGACTGAAGAAATGGACAGTTTTCACACCGATGTCATCAAGGAGCGTATGCAGTGGATAGCACATAACAGATGCCTTATGGTGTTCGGCTCCAGAAAATCCAGTCTCCATCAATTCAACCCCTTTTTGAATTATCTTGCGAAACAGTCCTTGCTTGGCGATTCCACCTGTTATGCCGACAATGGGATTCCCCTCTTGATACATGTACTCCATGACTTCCTGGAATGAATATAATGTCACAGATGAATTCATGATTTGATTTTAATAGCTTTGATGTTCGTCTTCTCTTTTCCTTAAAATAGACAGTATGCGTCGCGGATACAAACAACAACGGACTTATTACGATGCGCCGAAAAATAGGCGCTCCCGCTTGGTACAGGCACAACATCTAAATCGCAGTTCCTCATGCTGGGACACTTTCGACGGTCCTATAGGAGGCCAAAGGGACACCTTTTGGATTGTGTGAGGGCATGACTACCACGAATGTTACTTAAAGTGTATTGCATCCGAATCTTTGGCTTCCGAAGTTGGGCAATGCATGGTGCCACTTTCCTTGAGCATGCATTTACTAGCGAAAAAGACCACTTTAATTGGGCAAAAATGACCTCTTTCAATATTTAGTGAAGCCACCTTTAACTTTTAACACTGCAGTTAATATTTATGTTTCTCTTTAGATCCGCACAAACTTCTTTCTGTTTGTACTTGTTGTCGATTGATAAATTTAGGGTCAGCTTCGTACTCTCCAAGCTGTCGTTTTTCAAGGGTCCCCATTAGCGTACGACAGGGATAAGGTTAGGAAACTGTGTAGACCAAAACAGGATCTTCACCCTGATGCCATAGAAAAGTTGCCCAGCTTTGCGAGACGTGTGGTTGGGGTTATTCCCTTGTTGGAATATGGATCCATCCTACTTTTTACTTGTCTGAAAAGTAATTCATAATACATTTTTAGTCGTGGTTGGTACTGAGATTCCTTCATGCGAATTTTTATAACAAATTGGTTTAATAACAATTTTGCATTGTATATATAAAATTAGGCACCTCACATATGTTTATCCAAACAGTGCCAAAGAATTGCCGCTTATGCAAATGTTCCGGACTTTCCTTCGGTAAACTCCAAACATGCATTTTATATTTCCAGGAATAATGGTGAGAGGAATAAAACTTACATGCGTGATCTCATCCTTTGGAGAAAGACAATAAGGAGCTAACCAAGCATTTCTTCCTAACTCTGACAGTTTCTTGAAAAGATGTGGGTTTGGCTCAACGAGGAGTCCAGTCCAGCCGTACTTTTTCTCCAAATAAAGAGTCTTAGAAAGTGTTTGCCCATCTAGGGCTCCTGCTTCCACGAAGAACTTCCCGTGACGATCCTATGAAGAACAATCAATAATGATTTGTATGTTTCTTCTTAAAAGGGAAATCAGTGATGGATATGGTGCTGGTTTTGTAAAAATCAGTTTGCACCTACACCTCAATTACAGGTAGATGGCAATCTATGATGGGAGAGCGGTAATACCATTTACGTCCACCTCAGTAATAATATTGCGTAAACATCGCGGAATGTGATGAATATACTAAGGGCAATTATTTTAAATCTAGAATGCCATCGATTCCGTCGGTGCTGGTTAATATTCATATCAAATGAACTTTCTTCTGGTGATGATTTAATACGACGCTGAACCATGCCAAACCATGCTCTGAAGCTGCCTCCTAGATGGGATATGATCCTATGTAGCTCTCCACCTGAAAATGGATTATTTCGAGATATGCAGTGACATAACGAGGAGTTGGCACCGATTTATTGACGGAAGATGATTCAAGCGGAGGGTCGACGAAATCAAATTCCTTTCCACAAATTATTGACTGTTTAGGTCGAAAGAATTCGTGGCAATGAGGATATTGATATTGTACGCCAAATATGCCCTTGGAATAAAAGAGAACTCTCGGAAAAGCCTCTGAATGGCTATGGAGCTCTCTATTCCACCTACTCCCACGCTACAGCTCTCCGGCTGTAGTGGTACATAGAACCCTATTCGATTCACGCGATTGAGGGGAAAGAACACGTCCGAGACCTGGCTAAAGGCCTGTGTTGGTTTTTTTCTATGTGCAAGCTTGAATTCAAATGCCTTTTCCCCTCTGGAAACATGAGAGTGTGATTGAGACATGCGCTCTGACCCTTTTTACAAATGATACCGTAGCAAAGTCCGAACGCAATCGAGTCCCACAAATCCATTGAACAGAGGCTTACCTAGTTTGATGTTACTGTCACAAGTGGCGAGTCTCTTGTGCCTTTTGAACACACTTATGCTAGGAAATCATTCTCACCGATTCTGGGAAAAGTTCTGCAATGATGTTTTGCGTTGATTTCCAATCGCTTGGATCTTCCACATACTCGCTCTGCATCCTTTGCGAGACTTGAGGAGGAGGGATAACTTTAGGAGACTCATATCCATCCCGTCCATGGATATAGACCGATTTATCGTTTTTCTTGCTCGCATTACTTCCATTCACATTACGGGCAGAGTTTCTGGAGTACTTGCGGCCTTTAAATGACGCCCTTGAGCGAATTGTCGAAATGACAACTCCTAATAGTAGAATTAATGATATGCCCCTGAGAGTTTTGGATAATATGGAATGGGTTTGATTGGCCATGATTTTCCTAAATATGAGACAAAAAAAACAAAGTCCATTAAATGAGAACATATGGCCCTTATTTAGCGAGAAAAATGATAATGTAAGAAATTTAAGACAGTTGCATACTGTTCCACGCATGAAAAGCAAAACAAATTTGATGGGATTGTTTAATAACAAATAATTCGCCTTTGGGGCACAAAAACCCATTTTATTTTAAATTGCAAATTAGCAATCTTTAAAATTATTATAGGCAATATTCTCCCAATGTAAAAAAAATAACTTTCTCTTGACATCTTTGTTGAAGCTCAGTGTTCATAACATTCACTTAATAATATTCTGTACGCTGTATACTTATGGGTCTTTTACATGGAGGGGAAAGTGCAGACTTCGGTTGCATATACAGTTTAACTGTTCGATCAAGTGATATATATATATAGCACTTGATCGAACAAGTGATATATGTGCTAAAAAAAGACACAATTACGTGACGCCAATAGTATGACATCAGAACGAAGTCTGGATCCTATAAGGATAAAAACCGGATTTTTTCGGGGACTTGGAGTTCTTATAGGATCCCATAAGATTCTGTAAGACTACCTATGACAGATAATATCGGCTTTCTCCTGAAGGCCGAGCTCATCTGTCATACATAGGCGATCATTACATAGTCGATCTTACTTCTTCTCCGGGCCTCCTTATGTCTACGTGGTAAGAGTTAATGTAGGGTGTGCAATGGTTTAAAAATGGGTGTGCATGCATTTGAAGGCACTTTTTCACCTGTGCGTGATCATTCCCTTCCGAAGAGACTCGCATTGCACTGTTGAGGTTTGCAGGCTCTCCTTACCATCAGGTGCGTGCATGTGGGCACCGTCGGGGTATGCATTCGTTTTTTTCTAATTCAAAGTCTGGAATCATTCTCACTTCGTTTTGCTCACCCCTGCCGGAGTGATTACAACCTTGGGCCTCACCCATGGGGGTTCTCCGGCTCAACTTCGAAAGCATGGTAGGATTAACGATTCAAGAACCCCGAGGCAGAACATGCAACACCCTTGGCCCGTTCTCGCCCTTCTTCGAAATCCAGAGACTTCGTTTAAACAAGGTTCCCCTGGGCCCGTGCATTATTCGTATATTCAGTAATCTAATAAGAATAATAATCTTGTGTCCAGAACATGAAGAAATTTGAAGTTAAGCACACCATAAATAATCCGGGTTATTGTTTTTATGGAAATATTGGTTCGTTCCCGCTCGGCACACATTTCGACAGGCACATACTTCTAATTCGTTTTTGCCACTTTGAAAATAGATTAATAAATGAATTACTAACCCGGACAATGGAGCGCCGAAGGTGCGGCCATATTCAAATAGCATTGGCCTAAGCATCTGTAAGTTGATAGACATAGTCACTCCAAATCGAAATCTCGATGGAAAATCATCCTACCGTTTTCCTGCTAGAAAAATATACATAACTCATTCGCATCTGTAAACGTACCAGTAAGCATCAACTCTAGTCCTTCCCTTCCTCTATGACCCAACGGCATAGATGGAAGGCCTCGCGCCTCGGGCAAAGACTGTAGGATTCTCGATCATATGGGCCAATAAGTTCCTCGATGCGGATGAGTCAGTCAAGATTCGTGTAGGCCTCTGTGCCTATCCAAGGGCTATATATAGGCCAGTTAACCCAGTCCCCTCTGGGGACGTACATTCCATGTCGAACTTCGTCTATAGTTCGGAATATAAAACATCTATTTATTTCCCCTCCCCCCCGCGTCCTCGAAGGAATAAAAGGTATGAGAATGGTATTTGCTTAAGCGTCCATCCATGGGCTGGGCCTAGGCCAACGAAATCAGTCCCCCCTTCCACAAAAACTTCCTCCAAGGCTTGTACCAACAAATTTGGGTATTGAAAGTTGTACTTTGGAGTCGGCAACCTAACAGCTATTCACGTTCCTTCCGTTTTGTTGAAGGAAGGGCCTAGTCTAACAAAATGAGACCCCTCAGAATGCCCGGTTCCCCCCCCCCCCCAGGGCACGTACCCCAAAAGTGGGAATTTCTCTGGAGTCAGCAATTTAACGGGTATTTGTGCACTAAGTTTCAGCCTCTTATCCTATCTAGAGCATGGTTAGACTTAGCGTTTGTCAGCCATTTAGTCAGTCGCTCAGCATCGCCTGTATGCATTAGATATTCCATATAAAATCTACTGTGGCCCGTAGTGGTGGTTTCCGGTGGTCCGTGGAATGCGCGCGCACTTAGGACACGCGCGTGCGCTCAGCTTGAACCCGTGTAGCTCTCTTCATAGTCTGCGTTGATTCTGCCTGCCTATGGGAGTGCTTCTCCCTCTCTTGGGCTCAATTTTTTCTTTCCCAGCTGTTGCGACAGTTGGATCTATTCAGAGTTCAGGGTTCATAGTTAGGATGACGGAGAAATTGAAAAGAAAAAGATATAGGGTGCAAGAATCGAACTCAGAACTTCTTAGTTACCAGCCAAGTGTGCCACCGCTACACCCCCAAACCCAAGCCATGCGGATATCTTCAACACTTCTCCTACATCTGCCATGCCATCCCTTACATCACAGCGAGAGAGAAGAGGCACGCTACGCACACTCCCCGCTCCCCCTACTCAGGAAACGCTCCCTGCTTAACATACGGACTGTTCTGCAGGGACGTGTAAAAGGTCCCCGCGTATTACCCTTGGGTGGGGGGGGGGGGAGTTTGATGGTTTTTGAGAAGGATTTTACTCGTATATATTGCCTGTGGATGATGCTTTTTTAAAAGGAGGGTGAAGCGTTTGCACTCGATAGTGGCCATGCAACCACCAAGGGTAGTGAACACCACGACAAGTATTCTCACCATAGTTCCGTGGTGATCTTTCACAGCTCTAGGTTCACTGTCCGGTGACAAAATATGCATTCCTTAAGAAAACAGGGTCTCCCTTTATTATATTCTGTTGTGACGCACATAATAATGACTCACTTGTCATCGAGCGCAATGGAGTCTGTTGATGCTGGATGAGGATCCGTCGCCTCGATTGATATTCATATCGAATCGCATTCGCACTCCTTTTCCATTACTCATCGTGTCATGTGTGGAGCCAGAGCTGTGGAATCCCTTCCAGATTAAACGAACTTCCCAGGCAATGGACAGCAAAGGCAAGTGCGATAGACGGAGCGAAGAATGTCACGTACACAGCCAACAATAATGTGAATATGAATACAAGAACCACATACGAAGCAAAAACAAGCCAGAATTCTGCTTAGACGCCAATTGTTATCGCCTCCTTCATCCGTTCCGGAACAACACCATAGAATAACAAGGAATGTGTTATTCTTTGGATCACTGAAGAATAAATACTACCTTCTAAATGTAATCAGCCATTGAAAGACGACCTACAATTGGACCGAACCGCCCAGTTATCGTCAGACAACGGATCGTGACACAGACAAAGAAATACTCAGAAGGACAGACAGGACGGGATCATGTAATATCTCTTTCCGTACAGGAAAGGGCACCCCCCCCCCCACCCAAGGAATTAAACGCGTAGCTGTTTGCGATGATTCGACGATATCGGATGCGAAAATTGCGTTGTTAATGTTGTTTCGTCATCACTTCATCGTGTTGTTAATGCCAAGGTCGTAGCTGGAACTTCAGGGGGAAGGGCAAAAAATAAATTTTTAAATTCTTCTGGAAAGGACGTGCGCTTCAAGTTTCTTCGAGTAATAATCAATATTCAATTATCAAGTTTATTATTTTCTTTTTTGCTGATGATACTTCTTATGTACTCCCTTGAATGGGACGACTCAGTCGCTTGGACCTCCACTACCATCTATGCCTCTGATTACTAATTGCATTTTCTCTTACTGGTGATTACTTATATATCCTGAGTTTACATTTTTGTCTCTGGGATTAAGCCCGCATGACGTCAGTGTTCATGGATTTTGTCCATTTCATAGGTTTGCGTGCGGAGGGGCATGCTTTCTGTAGCAGAGGAGGGTCGACTGTCAACCCCGACCCCTGGGACAGAACTGGGTATCTCACCAGTAGCCGTAACTCCCACTTCTACCTGGTGAGGAACAGGAACGTGAGAGCCTCCGGACGCCAACTTCTCGCTGACGGCACCGGAAGAACTGTCAGCGCGGCCCTTTTTATCATGGGCGACGGCCGAGCCAGTATGCCTTTTTTTAGTTGTGGCATCATCATGTTTCCATGAGTGTGAGGACCTCGCAGGTGAGGCGCATAGGCCACAGCCACCTGTTGCACAGGGTGCACATGATGATCCTCTGATCCATGGGGCACCACGGCCGTTGGACTGTCGAGAGTCTCATCCGCCCTTTATCGGTGAAGGGGCCTAGCACCGCCTTAGGCAAGCAGCTCGATGTTCCCATGTCACTCATCCAGGTTGTGCCCATGCTGACGCTGCTTAACTTGGTGATCGAAGGCTAAGATTCGAGCGCTGCGCCACGTTGCTTCTGTGGAACAGCTGTGTGGAATGAAGACCACCATCGTTCCGATCATCATAGGCACAACTGGCGTTGTCCTGAAAGACCTCAAGGGACATGTCAGGAAACAGGAGTGTGAAATATCACTGGGTATCCTCCAGTGTACAGCAATCTTGGCACGGCCTGCATCCAGTGTACAGCAATCTGGGCACGGCCAGCATCCTTCGCCGTGTCCTTCAGAATTAGGCGAGTATAAGGTCTGGGATGCGGTTCATCCCCCCTCATATCTCAAATACCGGCAGGTGCCGTGGAAGGATTTATTTATTTACATATATACAGACTTCTCGTTTCGAAATACAGTTTCAGAACACGTCATATCCGATGAGCTCACAAAATAGGCTTGCTTTCTGTTTCAAGTGTTGTCATCTTGGGGTGACTTACAGTAATTCCAGGCTTTCGTTCAATCTATAGAATGTACATGAAACTAAATTATTAAGTTCCGCTCGATGACAGATTTGTAAACATTAGTCCAAGTGACATCAACTTGAGGATGGGATGAAAATGTAAACTTCCCTCAGAAGTGCCTGCTTGATGGCTGAGTAGAGGAAAAATCCTACTTTTGAAATATGTCCCCTTAGCGTAGATTATAGGAGGGAAGTATTTCAAAATGTATTCTCCACCCTTACAAAAGGGACACAAGAAAAAATTTCAAGTTAAATAAGTAAAGATTTTGATAAATATTAAGGCTTTTGTCCCCATATATCACGTATTTCAATGGGGACGTACTTGAAATACGTGTTTGCCATTTCGCAAGGAATAAATGAATTAATCACTATACAAGTTAATGGTGCGCCGAAGGCGCAACCATAGCGAGTTTGTTATATCAATGACCAGTCTGAAATCGGAAACGAATAGTTCCATTAAATAAAAAAGGGAAAATCTGAATCAACTTTGAGAAAATGCTCAAGAACTAACATTCATTGACTTTTCTGCTTTCGTTGGTAATAAGTTCATGAAAACCATCTGCAAAGGGTAAACAGCCAAAAAAATATTAATTAGAATGGAAGAGGAACTCGATGTGGTTTGAAGGACCAGGAAGGACTTCATCCGGCGTGACCTTCACCGGGTGAAGGACTCAATTGCTTCCTCTACTCTGCTTACCGGCAGGAGCTCTTGTCCAGTGACGAACGTAATTAACGTTTTTAACTTCATTCTAATTACCAACTTGAGAAGTCAATTACCAGGACTGTCATTGTGAGTCACTTTCACTCTCACCACGAAGTGGCTATTTTATTTCAAAAAACCATGTGCCGGGAATCTGACTATTTCAATACTGCATCAATTCGAGTTGTGAAGTTTGGCAAAGTTTAAGTGATTATTCTGCTAATTGGGAAGGGGGAACTCAGAAATTTGAATGTTTTGGTAATGTATGGACACCTCTGATATAAAAATAAATACAAAATCCATGTTAACTGTTACCTAACTTTCGCGTTTTGGTTAGGTTTCGGCGTCTTCTGAACGTCTTCGGCACAGGGCTTCGATCCTCCATGAAAAGTGATTCACCATCTACTTGTCTGCAATCTGCCAGACAATACAATAGAAAATCCTTGAGTATCAGCATACCCGTCACCCCCTTAATTTGTAGTCGACGGTGTTGTCACTAGAAAGAACCTTCTTTCCTTGAATATTTTCAATCCAGCTGACATATGATGTCCTTTGAGAAGGCCCCTTTAAAGGACCTCTATAGGCCCTTAAAATTTCCCCATAGGAAAGGACTTTAAAAATTTACGTAGAATGGGTTCCTGGAGTGATGCGAAACATTCAGTAATTGCTTCCTTTATTGCGAATGGCGATGGAACGGTTAATGTTCGGATAATGGGCATATTTTCCTTGAGATAAAACTTCCATTCACCGGAAATTCCGATCGATATTCCATCCAATTATACGGGGACTAGTTAGTCCTGAGATGTTATCACGCAGAAACTGCCACATGTACAATATTCCTTGAATTGTCTACCTGTAAGTACTTCCTGTCCTTTGTTGAAGGAAGAAAATGAGGAGGCAATCGTTTTTCCCAAGATTGGGCCAATTCCGGTGTTTCGGCTTCACCCAGTGACTTGAGAGAAGACATGGAGGAGGCATGCGAAAGCGTGTCGATACATAGAAAGAGTACTCTAAACACCCTCCAGACTCGCTAGTCATCTTCCTCCCTCCCTCTTCCTCCTCTTCTCCCTCCTCCTCCCTCCAGCAATTTAAAAATTTGGATGCGGTGCCAAACATCCACCATTCTCTAAATGGTCGTGATGCTGCTGTTATTGTCTTGTGTCCACCGCATGCCTTACCAGAAAAAAAATCTCTTCAGGGAAGTGTCGCCATCAGCTGCCAGTTTTCCCATTGTTAGCGACTTCTCTTTCCTAATCGGTCATGATCAACATCGGAGGGAAATAACACCAGAGCTATATCCATATCTCCTACCAGGAAAGTGTTAGTAGGTGTGGGAGTGGGAGTGGGGGTGGGGGCCGGGGGCGGGGGGGCGGAAGCCAGCAAAACGAAAAGTCAGACGAACGTCGTTGCTTTCCTTTCTCTGGTCATTTAGAAAAAGGTTAATCTTGTAATTCAGCTTTTCCTATGAATGCCTGGAATTAGTTTCTGCTTTCCTCGCATTCCGCCAATAACTGAGAACAATGCAAACTTTTGGAGACAGAATGAAATGAGACTTACTCCTTATACGAAGAGTAATATTATGAATGACATTTGGAATAAAAGAATGTTAGTTATTGAATGTTAGTTATATTCTTCGTCATTTTTCGAGGATCATAAGCCGTATTTGTCTTATAAACCTCCAGCTCGCTCAAGATCCCTCAAGGCCCTTCGATTAATCCTGAAACATTCCTCATGGAAGTGAGACCCTCCAAACTCAACTAACTTTTGGAATATTAAATTCTGCGTATTGATGAATAATTTTAAACCTCGTGCAAACAAGAGGGACTCCTCGACGCGGCAGGCTTTCCTCGTGGAGCACTCATATATGATGGACGAGACGCGTCAATGCATGTTTGAGGCGTTGCCAGGGGAACGGGTCGCTTCGTGTCGAGGAGGAACGGGAATTTTCCTTTCGATTCGGGCTTCGCTCACGAGCCATTATTTGTCAGGCTCTCCTTTCTAAAGTCATTATTCGCCCCCCTTTCTGAAGCCATTACTTGCAATTGTGTCCCCGATTTCCCATTATCCCCGAAGAGGAAGGCCGAGCTAGAAGGAGCAGCAGAAGAAAGTGAATATATATTAATCAAATAATATTCGTGTCAATTGTTATTCACTAAGTTTTTTTTACCCAGAAACGTATCATTATTAAAAGCCGTACTATCACTCAATGATTCTCTTTCATTCAATATTTTCCTGTTATTACCAAACAAATAGCCAGAACGAGAAGGAATCCCCCATGAAAAGGAATGAATGAAGTCAGGTGCGAAAATTGTTCTGTAACTGGAGTGATTCCAATGCCATTTTTGAGCTTCGCAGAAATTCCACAAAGGGAAAAAAAGATCCCATCCGAGATTCACGCCTTCGTGACACGTCTGAGGCACGTCGCAACGCGCAGGAACGTGCGCGGAGGGAAACTGCGACCGTCCTCGGACCCGAACGGGAAGCAAATCCCAATCCTGATGGCGAAGGAGAATTTCCATTTCCTCAAGTGGGACGAAGAAAGGGCGAAAATCCCCATCTTTCTCCCTTTTTCTTCGGTAGTCTCGCAGGAAACAATAATTGCTTCTTGTTGACGCAATTTAATCCGGACGATCGTTTAATCGATCGAATTTCCACCGGCCCATTGCATGAAATATGATGCCAACGAGTGCGCGATATTTATTCAAATCCAATTGATTGACATAGTTTATGCCACAAAATATACATTGCCTGGAAAGTAATTTATGGCTTCTGCGAACCACCGAATGAAACATGAGCGGAAATAGTAGCCGATTAAAATGATTTGTCAGTTCATGACATGATTCTTATCACGTTGTCATTTTATTATAACATATTTTTATCACATTATATAAATTTATTCGAATGGCTAAATAGGTCGATGACTGATGGATGGGGAACGAAAGTAATTTATTCGTGATTTTTTGCTGGCCTTGCCCTGACCGCAGCCATGCTCTCCCGATTCCAATGAACATAAAGGACTATCCCCTTCCGAAAACCATGGGGAAAGGTCAATTCCTCGTCCTCGGCATAATTATAGTCCTACCAGTCCCACCCACATCGCACTGATGGAAACAAGATGATAAACAAACGTGAGGGACCCTGCACGAAACGCCTCCCTCAAAGCTCAAGAAGGAATAATGGGGAATGTATGGGAAATGCTACCGTCGAAGGACAGTGCTTGCGATAGGGTTGAAACGCATCAAGTTCGAAACGCATCAACGCATACGATATACGGGGAATGCTCTCGGCTCACCTCGGACCTCCGACGACGAGCGACTGGAGCAAAAGTATGCTCCTCGTGGAGAGGGATGCTTCGGTCTCTGGCGAGGAGAGGCCGAGTGGGAAGCGCGGAGCCCATTCGGCTCAGGTTTTCCCGTTTCTCTTTCTTGGGAGGTCGATGCGTTGTTGTCGTGGTGCAGGACCAACCTCCTCGATGGATTGGATGTCGGTTAATCAACTAGATGATTGCAGTCGTTGCTTGAGGAGGCGCAGCTTGTTGTACTTTATCGGTGATGGGTCGTGCATGGATCATTATTTATAATTGGATACGTGCGGGAATCGCCGGAATCGCACCATCGTTGCAGTCGGCGACGCACCAGGACCGTCCTAATTGCTTTAAAAATGCATGGGAATCGGCGCAAGGGAAACTTCGCTTCGTCGCGGGTCTTATCCGTCGGCCGTTCGATTCCCTCGCAGGAGAAAGCTGCTGCATGGAGGATTGGGGTGACCTTGGCAACCGCGCGGGGGAAGGGGAGGGGTGTTGCTAGCAACCTTGAACAAAAAAGGCGGGGAAAGGCAGATCTCTTAAAGATCCACTTTCCTTCAGTCGTGCGTCGGATGCTTCCGCGGTTTCGTGCGTGCCGCGCGTTCCTCTCGCTCCGTGCAACGTTCCAGCTTCAACCGTTCACTTTTTCCCCATCAGATAACGAAATTGCAGACGGATCTCCCGTCCCCGGGGCACTTCTAGTACGAATTGGGGCACGTCTAGCACGAATTGGGGCACGTCTAGCACGAATTGGGGCACGTCTAGTTTGAAATGCTCCTCAGGCGATTTTCTTCCCTCCTTCCCGGCCGGTCAGTACTTATTTCGCTCGCAATTGCGCTTGAACATGCACTGACTTTCGACTTCATTGTAAATCATCTGGGATGAGAGAAACGATGGACGAGGACTCATCCGTATTTCACTCGTATCGTACGCGATATTCAAGCGAGGCCTCAGCCATCCCGACCATATTATCATATCCGTTTTAATTATTATAATTATTAGAATGTGCAAATGTGAAAAGCGGAAAGACGCCTTCAACTCAACGCTTCAACGTAACTATCAAGATCTTATTAAAAATATGATTAGGAACTAAAAATGCAATTGGAATCCACAGCGAAAGGTATTTTCGAACTTGCATTAAGTTGAGGAATATCTTAGAACGGCAGTCACGCGATGAAGCGATCCTTTCAGCTCGAGCGTCTAAAATTATCCATGGCGTGTTTTGCGGTAGACCTATCGGATCCGGTCGGTCCAAGGACGAAAAGATTTACCGGATATTTTCTGGGAGACCTTTCTTCATTCCCTCGCTCGAAGTCTCAGGTGAAGCGCCGTGGATTCCCGTACGGATGGGAATTTTAATATATATATATATTTATATATTTTTTTAGATCTCTTTGGTGAAAGTTTGAAGGTGGTTGCACACATCAAATCAACATTTTAGAACGACGGAATTGCGATCGTTACGGTACGTCAGTGAAAACAGGAGTTACAAGTGACTCCCGTGATTTCTCCGTGCTTTCAGGTAATTCAAGGATTAAGCTGGTCGCCTCGAGGGCGATCGCGATGCGGCGAGGGAGCCCGGCCGCGAGCGTTCCTCGGAGGGATCCGATCCCGCAAGCTGGAATGAACTGTGCGGGGTCGCTCGAACGCCCGTAACCGGGCGGTTAGCGTTCTTGACCGTTGTCGATTCCTCCCCGAGAGGTTCCTCCTCGTAGATGAGGTGGGTCTGTCCAGAACGAGAGGACTAAACTTCTCTTCCTTTTCGTGACAACGTGAGTTTCGACGCTTCGCATCTACTTGAGGGATTATTTATCTATTTGGAAGGAAGCTAGGTATGTCGTATATAGTATCACCTTTTACGTCCAAACCGATCCGAGACGATTCGAAATTACCAGGAGATAGCTCAAAATGCAATTTTGAGTTTTCCGGCGATGATGCAATGCCAGATATTCCACACCCTTTCACCTGAATTTGTACGCATTTGTTATGGGTTCTTCACCCCTCTCTGCCGCCTCAAACGTAACATTTCCCTTTCGCACGAGATTATGCCCTGAAAGCGGCAATGGTTCTCTTTCTGGGGCGAACAAACACGCTGGGACGTTTCGCTACGGAAGCAGACCGTGGAACGAACCTCGTTAGGCAGACTGTGAACCCTGTCTCGCAAATCCCCCCCCGACGAGAATGCGGCCCGAGTGTTTCCCTGCAGTTCATTGATTCATTGATCCTTGCCCGTCGAACGAGATAAGAGACGTCCCATCCCATTCGGTTCGATCGAGAACGAAATCATGAATGAAGGCGCAGGTCTCGCTTAAAAGGAACACTGTTCATCAAAAATTCATGAAAAAGACGTCAGGCTAGACAAACAAATCTCATTTTTTCTATCCCATTTTCGGCAGCATCATTCGACTCACTTCCTCTCATTTTTAAGCATGGCTCTTTCCTGATGAAATTCAGCTTTACCTACCAAAAAATAAAACAGGTAACTGAGGGGTCACAACATAATACTTCAAATGTGAAGGCAACCCATGCAAATGATGGCTGACACGGTGTAACGTCATAAGGCGCATAACCGCTGGCGGCTTATATGTACGCCTTGACCACTGACTGGAACAACAGAACAAGAGAACGAGTCCATCATGAAGGCAGACCATCGGGAACTCGATGCGTTATGAAGGGGTTTTCATTAATGGGTACCGCTTGGCTAGAAAGTCCGGGTTGGTGGTTACTGCGTTTTTGGACCGGCCGAGTTCTTCCGGACCGGGGTTCCTGCTGCGCTTGGATCAGGGCCACAAGGCGGCGCTTTCTCACACTGCAACGCTGTAACTTACGGTAATAAAGGTTACTGTAACTTAGTGTGCGTTGCCTTCCGGCAATGTTCATTATCTTGTCGAGTTTTTTGACCCGTTCCTATATGGTCCAGATGACGGAGACCCTGCCGAGGCTGGGGGTGGAGACCGAGGTCGGGCGGGTGCGGGCGAAGAATCTCGCATCTGAAACCGGCGACGAAGGGCCGAGAAGAAAGAAGCGAATCAGGGGACAGGTGACGCGGCGGCCAAGGAAAGTTCCGAGCCCCACGATGACCGTTTCCAAGTTGGACGTGACCGGACGCCCGCGGTGGATCAACGGGAACGAAAAGGAGACCATCACCTTGCCCTACATCAGGGTCAACATGCCGACGGACCGAAAATCCGAATTGAATCGCTTCAAGCGCAGCTACTACGAGGGACTTCGGAGGCTTCCGATGGCAAAGCGCCGGATTCGCCCTCCCACCGCCGCGTCGGCTGCGTGGAACCATCCTCCGTCGTCCTTCCGGCAATACCTCGCCCCCGTTCCAATCCTCCTAAGCCGTCCCGCATCAGACCCAACCTTCCCAAACCGTCTCGTAACCGCTCCATCTCTCCCAGAAGACCCCGTAACCGCTCCATCCCTCCTATAATCTCTCGCCCCAGTCTCCCCTCTCCGAAAAGATCCCGCTCCCGTCCCGTCTCACCCAAACGATCCCGCTCCAGTGGAAATGATACAGGAAGAAGTACTGAAACGGAGAACTCAAAGGAAACCCCTCAACAGGCGAACTCTCACCTAACTCCGCCCGTCATCACACAAGAGGTGTCGACACAAACGGAAGTCACAGACAATAAAGACTCGACTCTCGTCACGTTGGTGGAGATGCTGGAAGATCCAGACCCTCAGGTCCGACACCAGGGCGCGATGGGCCTGAGGAAATTTCTATCTCACCAAAGTGCCCCCATACAAGATGTGGTGGACGCTGGAGCCATTTTTCCGCTCCTTTCACTGCTGGATGATGCCGAGTACCCCAAAACCCAGTTCGAGTCACTGTGGGCACTGACCAACGTGATAGGGGGAAGTTCCGCCCAGGCAGCGGAGGTCGTGGAAGCAGGCGGTCTATCCCATTTCATTCGGCTTTTAAAATCTTCAGACGAACAGGTGAAAGAACAGGCTGCGTGGGCTTTGGCGAACGTTTTCGGAGACGGTCCGGAATTGCATAAACTTGCCATCGAATCGGGTGCCGTGGAACATCTCCTGTCGCTTTACGATTCGGAAGCCTCGATTTCCACGCTTCAGAAGTTGGCGTGGGCGCTGAACAACGTCTTCAGTCGCCCGCTTTATCGGCGGGAAGTCATGGAACTGACCCTGCCCATCCTCAGGTTGCTCATGGAGAGCAAAGACGAGGAGATCCTCTACGACTGCCTCGAGGCCCTGACGCATTTCACGGGTCGGAATCAGGAAAACATTCGACCCGTGGTGGAAGCAGGCTTCGTCCCCCTCGTCGTGCAGCTCGTGGTCCACGAGAGCGAGGAAGTGAGGGCGGCTGCCGTCGGATTGGCCGTGAACATTGCGTGTGGGACCGTGAACGAAACCCAAGTCCTCATCGATAGCGGGATTTTCTCGCGGGTCCTCGCGGTGCTCCAAGAAGGAAGGGTCGAAGGAAACCTGAAGAAAAGCATATTTCGGGTGCTGCACAACATCGCAACAGGGACGCAGGAGCAGATCTCGGCTCTTCTGCACGCGAACGCCCTGTCGATGGTTCTGAGGGACGCGAGGGACCCGGAGCAGCCCCCCTTCGTGCGAGAGGAAGCTCTCAGGGTCGTCTCGAAAGTGGTGGAGCGGAGCGAGAAGGCGCTCTTGCAGCAGCTGAATCTCAGGGGCATCGTCGAAGCCGTGGGTGACCTCGCCGGTGCCAGCGACGATTCCTTCGAAATTCGCTGCGACATACTGGTGAAACTGATGAAAGTGGACCCTATCGTGACCGATATGCTGGAAGAATATGGATTCATCGACAGATTTCAACTCATAGCAGAGAACAAGAGCGACGACCGAAGCGGTCCGGCCGACCAGGTCATGCAAGCTTACAAAAAATCCAAAAATAAAAATTTGGGATGCTGCATCAGTTTAATGGCGATTGCAGCATCATAGGCAACCCCCATTCCCTGCTCCAAGAAGTGCCCAAATATCGGAGATTGCACTCCATGCGCCGCTATACCATAGCCACGGTTTCGTGAATGTTTATCTCCTATTTCTCTGTGGATTGTGTGTTTGTTTTTTTTTTGGCCTGGGACGTCTCACATGGATCCGTATGGCAAAGAAATATTGATGGAAATTATTTTGAAAATAATATTTTCGCTGCCCGACATTGTCCATGAGTCTGAGGAAAGTTCAAGTGAAAGCAATAAACTATTTTTGGGTCTTTCCTCCTTGATGAGCACTTCCTTAAACAGCCTCGAGAGACTAGCCAAGAGATTGCGAAAAAATCAGAAGGATGAATCACACAGAGCCAGGCTTACCTAACTAATTAGCTTGTTATACCGAGCTAGAATTGTTACTTCAGAATTAAGATGAGGGTATGAGACAGGGAGATATTGTTTGGAAACAGTCATATAGAAAATTGATGCGCGAAACCCATACATGATTTAATAATTTTTCCGATCGCATTTTTGAAATGTAGGATTCCAATAGCACTTATAAATACTTTCTAAACGATTTTCATGCCTCAAAAATTCTTTAAGATTTCTAGAGGAACATCAAGGGAACCCGGTACGGTTTTATTGCCCAAGCAAAACATATTACATATATTACAAGGTGAAAATGTATTTGGACATACTCCATCCGTGGCTATGGCAAGAAAATGATCAAGTGGGAAATGATTGCAGTTTGCTAGGTGTCTCGAGGAATTCAAAACGCTTGCACACGTGACCAAAAGTTAAGTTCATGCATCGACCCTATCCAATTGCAATCGAACCCATTGGCAACACAAGCGCTTCATATGGTGGAATGAGAACTTGTAACAAGAAAATTTCACTCTAAAAGTTGGGTATGACATCAGGGGGGAAATTTGTTTATGCAATGTGCTCTAACTGCAGGAAAATCTATTTCATTTAGGTGAAAAATAATTCATGGCATTCGAACTAGGGATCGATTCGGATCCCCTTCACAACCGTTCCTACAAGTTGAAGACGAAGGAGGTGGGAGGCAAGCAGGAGACGAAAGTACTGGGCATTTGAAAAGAGCACTTATACCACTTTCCGTTTCGTGGCTCGGCGTACAGCCAGTGTTTTCCTTCATCCCGTACTAAAGAAAAATATTGTACAGGAAAACCATGTATGCATTTATGTCTTTATTCCTCAAGATACGATGCATTTGTGAAGCGCTTGTAACTTTGGGCCACATTCCGACTCGGTATTACAGTTGACATGACTGCTGACCATCTACAACAGTCCTTCATTATGTTCACAATTGCTTGTTGTCAGTGACTGGTGCTCGTAGACTGCAGACAACGCCAACATGTGCAATATCACTACCATATCTGAATGCCTGATTTACAAAGCCCATGTATTTTTGGCAATAAACCCATTTGCTGAGGTACCACAGCGCGAATATTAGGAAATGATCTTCAGAATTCATATTCTGCTATCTTAATCTCGATCCATCTTAGAAATCTATTTATTTACAAAGCCCATGTATTTTTGGCAATAAACCCATTTGCTGAGGTACCACAGCGCGAATATTAGGAAATGATCTTCAGAATTCATATTCTGCTATCTTAATCTCGATCCATCTTAGAAATCTATTTAAAATGGACACAGTAGGTCCCCTAGCATCATATGACATTGAATCAACATTGAATGAATGTTGTTTCCATGTTATGTGCTTCTAGGGTTATAGCTGCAACATATTCGGGAAATGATCATCGGGTGAAATGCAATAGGAAAAGGAAAAAGAGATGCCTCATCAATGTAATTTTGTGAAAATGATGTAATGCCCAGGGCGTATCATATCACACTTAATGGCTTTGGAAAAAGTAACTCGCGATCCCTTCCACGCGTTAAGAACCTTCCTTAGAAGGAAGAACCACGGGACTCCCGGAATCTCAAGCATAATGTTTGGAATTCTGCGACACCCACCTTTCCAGGTCGGGGAATGCTATTCACGAACACGTGGTGGAAGGCATGGCATGGAGCTTTTCCTTCAGGAGGTTTTCGCTTCGTCGTGATCCGCGCATAACATATTGGAGGTTCGGAAATGAGTGAGGTAACGGTCCCCTGTAATGGGAAGAGTTTCATGGCGGCATCTGTTCGGAACACCGAGGAGTTCAACTTCCATCAACTTGGCAGTAAATGTTTACGATCCGTTAGAACACCAGCCGATTACCTGCAAATCATAAAAATGAACACTACTTGTATCAGTAATAAAAACTATCCGCATGAAATCCATAGAAATGAGAAACTACTAAAATGAACAAATGAAGAAGAGACACAGAGGAAGCCTCCGTCGAAGTGACTCTCGAAGAAGTGACATGGAACCTATTTTACGGAATCTCACCATGTGTACTAAAAGGACTGATCCCCTTACTTTCTCCAATCTTTCACCAGCTCGAATTTGCGATCCACTGAGAATATGATACAGGTTGCTCTCATGTTTCATCTGGCTTCCGATCGCATGCTTCCTATTTTGACGGCCTGCCACACTGCTCCCTCCATCAGTCACTCCAATTGGACTGCTGAATGGAACCATGAATGAAGTAGTATTTAAGGAATACCTCTATAGCACATGTTAATGTACATACCTCGCACTTGTGCATTTACAGGTTTCCTTTGATTTCCTTGCCTCTTAGGGAAGACTACACCTCAAATCTTCCGTTTTCAAAGCCGATGAGGTGCCAACACTCATTATCACGGTCTCCACCTATATGATAGACCCAATTCAGCTCAAATGACAGAGTTCCTTATCATTCTGATTAATTTCGAAATTCCCAGAAGAAACCTGAAATACTGTTGTTGATTGTTGAATTCTCTGTCACGGTTTGTCACCCTTCGGCCGCCAGTCCGACATCGATGCCGCATATATTGTGGCATGCATCCACCTAATGGATTCTCACATTTGGGGATGCCTGAAGCGTTTAACACTGACCCTTTCTTCAACTGGCAGCAATATTCTTCTCTCTTGTTGCAGTTTGTCCGGTTTTTAACTGTCTCGGGTAAACAGGACAGTAGGACTGATGTAGATGCACATTGCTGATCACAATGCGCCAGAGGCGATGGAGTGCTTATGGGGCTTGGAATGTTGCTCTTGCAACATTCTTCATCACCAGGGCATGACGCGTATGAGACCTCGGTTTTTGGTTCACACTGGCTTTTAAGTGACTGTGGCAAACAGGAAAGAGGACATTCATCTTTCTCTTCACCTCCTGGAAAGAAGTGGAAAATATAATTTTATCGTCCAGGGGCTGACAAATAAATATTTACGTTGCACTAATTCTCATACTTTCACAAATGGAATGGATATGGTCATTGGAATCGTCTTAAGTACAGGTTGATAATTCCAATTTTTAAATCTACGAGGTCTGATCAAAAAGTATACGGCCACATTTCTTTCTTTTTAACAAGAAGACACTTGAGGTCGAGGAGTAGGTTGCGTGTGACCTTGAACCTCCGTGCGCATGCGTGAATTATTAATCGTCGCTCGGACTGCTCAGTTACCTTCAGTCGGTCAAAATATATTGTTGTGCGTTTTCTGCGCGTCGCAATGAAGATGACTGAGAAAATTGAGCAGCGCATCTGCATCAAGTTTTGCCAGAAACGTGGGCACTCATGCTCAGAAACATACGGTATGATTCAGATGGCTTTTGAGAATGAGGCAATGGGCCATACGCAAATTAAGGAATGGTTTAGGCAGTTCAACGAAGGACGGACGTCAGTGGAGAGTGATGAACGCTCAGGGAGGCCATCCACGAGCAGGAACCAACAGGTGATTGACAAAGTGCGTGCTGCCGTGCGAGAAAACCGGAAGATAACAATTAGAGAGCTGTCCGATGAGTTGGGGATTTCGTTTGGTTCGGTACGGTCCATTCTGACAGAAGATTTGGCTATGAAATGCGTCTCAGCAAAATTTGTCAAAAAACTGCTGACAGTCGAGCAAAAGGGAGCTCGCCTTGCGGTAGCCAGAGATTTGCTGCAGTGTGTTGATCGAGACGCAAACTTCATGAAAACAAAAATTACCGGTGATGAATCGTGGGTCTACGGGTACGATCCGGAAACCAAAGCCCAGTCATCACAATGGAAGACTCCTCAATCACCGAGGTCAAAGAAGGCTCGCCAAGTTCGAAGCAAAGTCAAAGTGATGTTGACTGTTTTCTTCGATCACAAAAGAGTCGTTCACCATGAATACGCACCAGATGGCCAAATTGTAAACAAGCAGCTCTACGTCGAAGTTCTCCGGCGGCTGCGTGATGCGGTGCGGCGCAAGCGACCTGCGTTGTGGGAGCGGAGCGACTGGCATCTGCACCATAACAACGCCCCCGCCCACTCGTCACATCTTGTCGAGAACTTCTTGGCCATACTTCGAATCCTGCAAGTTCCGCAGCCCCCCTATTCACGGGACATGGCTCCGTGTGACTTTTTCCTTTTCCCAAAGTTGAAAATGCCATCGAAGGGGAAGCGATTTGAAGACACGGAGGAGATAAAACGTAATGCGACGACGCAGCTGTTGGGTATTCCACAGAGCGAGTTCCAAAAGTGTTTTGAACAGTGGAAGGACCGCTAGAACAAGTGTGTGGTGACAGAAGGGGCATACTTTAAAGGGGATTAGGACCGCAACACCGTAGTTTAGAGAGTTTTTTTTTCCCTGCCATTGGTCGGATACTCTTTGATCAGACCCCGTATATTCCCACTGGAGGTAAAGCTTCGTCTCCTAAATTTCTAATTGACATTACTTTTGTACAATCGGTCTAAGAATGGAGGAAATATGAACATTTTTCTTTCACTAAGTGAACGCCATCCACTAATTAATACAGCAGCACAGCCCATTGCGTGATTTCACGTAAAATGACACTCATTAGAAGATGAAATCCAGAAGGCCACGGCAGACTGAGATTGAGTGGTGCTCTCCCACCCACATATCAAATCAGAAACGCACAGTGAGGTACATATATAGTACTTTCTGAGGCTCAAACGTTTCTCGTAAAATACGTTCGTTCAAAATGTACAGAAGAAAAATGAGGTGCAGACGAGTCCCTCACAATCTCTATTCATTTCGGGCCGAAGGGCGTTTAAAGACCTGCTTATAAACCTCAATTATCAGCTTTGAAAAGAGCTTTAATGGCACCATCATCTGGCACCACGTCTCTGACAGGCAGCAAACTGTCACTGATAACACGCAGACAGCGTCCCTATTTTTCATAAGACGTGCACGCTGTCTCATGAACAGTGCCGTCTCCAGTTATCATGGAAACAGTAGGTCACAAGAGAACCTGCTTTAGAAGGATAATCTTACAAGTTTATAGAAAATTAGCCGCTCATTTTTCGGAATGAATAAAGTCATAACCTGTTGTTTCATACTTATTTGTTTCCTTAAAAAAACCCAGCATTTAATATTTACCAGAACCCTTGATTGCTATTGAAACATTACGATTATACTTTTACCTAATAGTAATTTATGAGTATCATGATGAGATGAATACAGGGAAAAGAAGAAAACTCAGGGTATCACATAAGGGGGGAAATTTGTTTATGCAATGTGCTCCAACTGCAGGAAAATCTCTTTTAGTTAGGTAAAAAATAATTCATGCCATTCGAACTGGGGATCGATTCGGATCCCCTTCACAACCGTTCCTACAAGTTAAGGACGAAAAAGGTGGGGGGCAAATAGGAGACGAAAGTACTGGGCATTTGAGAAGAGCACTTATAGCACTTTCCGTTTCGTGGCTCGGCGTACAGCCAGTGTTCCGTTTCATCCCGTACTCAAGAAATATATTGTACAGGAAAACCATGAATGCATTTATTTCTTTATTCCTCAAGATACGATGCATTTGTGAAGCGCTTGTAACTTTGGGCCACATTCCGACTCGGTATTACAGTTGACATGACTGCTGACCATCTACAACAGTCCTTCATTATGTTCACAATTGCTATTTACAAAGCCCATGTATTTTTGGCAATAAACCCATTTGCTGAGGTACCACAGCGCGAATATTAGGAAATGATCTTCAGAATTCATATTCTGCTATCTTAATCTCGATCCATCTTAGAAATCTATTTGAAATGGACACAGTAGGTCCCCTAGCATCATATGACATTGAATCAACATTGAATCAATGTTGTTTCCATGTTATGTGCTTCTAGGGTTATAGCTGCAACATATTCGGGAAATGATCATCGGGTAAAATGCAATAGGAAAAGGAAAAAGAGATGCCTCATCAATGTAATTTTGTGAAAATGATGTAATGCCCAGGGCGTATCATATCACACTTAATGGCTTTGGAAAAAGTAACTCACGATCCCTTTCACGCGCGAAGAACCTTCCTTAGAAGGAAGAACCACGGGACTCCCGGAATCTCAAGCATAATGTTTGGAATTCTGCTACACCCACCCTTCCCGGTCGGGTAATGCCATTTACGAACACGTGCTGAAGGGCATGTCATGGCGCTTTTCCTTCAGGAGGTTTTCGCTTCGTAGTGATCCGCGCAGAACATATTGGAGGTTCGGAAACGAGTGAGGGAGCGGTCCCCTGTAATGCGAAGAGTTTCATGGCGGCACCTGTTCGGAACACCGAGGAGTTCAACTTCCATGAACTCAGCAGTAAATATTTCCGATCCATTAGAACACCAGCCGATTACCTGCAAATCATACAAATGAACACTACTTGTATCAGTAATAAAAACTATCCGCATGAAATCCATAGAAATGAGAAACTACTAAAATGAACAAATGAAGAAGAGACACAGAGGAAGCCTCCGTCGAAGTGACTCTCGAAGAAGTGACATGGAACCTATTTTACGGAATCTCACCATGTGTACTAAAAGGACTGATCCCCCTACTTTCTTCAATCTTTCACCAGTTCGAATTTGCGATCCACTGAGAATATGATACAGGTTGCTCTCATGTTTCATCTGGCTTCCGATCGCATACTTCCCATTTTGACGGCCTGCCACACTGCTCTCTCCATCAGTCACTCCAATTGGACTGCTGAATGGAATCATGAATGAGGAAGTATTTAAAGAATACCTCTATAGCACATGTTAAGGCAGATACCTCACACTTGTGCATTTACATGTTTCCTTTGATTTCCTTGCCTTTTAGGGGAAGACTACACCTCAAATCTTCCGTTTTCAAAGCCGATGAGGTGCCAACACTCATTATCACGGTCTCCACCTATGATAGACCCAATTCAGCTCAAATGACAGAGTTCATTATCATTCTGATTAATTTCGAAATTCCCAGAAGAAACCTGAAATACTGTTGTTGATTGTTGAATTCTCTGTCACGGTTCGTCACGGTTGAAGAGTCGCATCAACGAGAGAATACTTCTTTTTAAGGTGGTCTCATAAAAATTTACTGACGATAAAGAAGGAAGAAGGAATTCGGATGAAGAAGTATGAAGCAGATTAGTTTGCTTACATTAACACATTTCAAACTTGTTCTTTTTCTAAAGACAGCGCAATATGCTCCCAGTGCAAGTCGCCGGGGGTCCTTTATGCCATAAACACGACAGACATAAAAAGAGTATGACCCTAAACTATGGGCAGCCACAGGGGTCGGTACTGGTTTCGATCCCTTTTAACATTGAACCTTTTAACCCTCGATAACCCTTCAACCGTGTCCCGGAAATTCTCGTAACCCAGCAGTCGTTCAGCCTCACTGAGGTGGGAAAGACGTTGACGAGAGATCTCCGTGTGCTGGAAACATACTCCCGGGCCTGGTGTCTGCGCCCCAACGCAGACAAGACAGTTGTATCAGCATTCCATCCCCACAACAGCGCCGCCGAACAACTGCTGCATGTCCCATTCTTTGGCAATCGGCTGGCCCACGACCCTCAGCCAAAATACAAGGGCCTCACACTGGAAAGGATGCTCAAATGCAGACGACATCTGACTAACACCAGAGAAAAAGTTAAATCCACGATGAACCTGGTCCAAAAACTAGCCGGAAGAAACGGGGCACTAGGGTCAAAACACTGCGTACGGCATCGGTGGCACTAGTTTACTCTGCTGCGGAGTACTGCTCTGCAGCATGGTGAAACAGCCACCGCGCTAACATCATCCATGTCCATCTAAAGACAGTTATGAGGACAGAGCCATTAAATGAATAACCAACTTGCATATTAAACTATAACCATCTCATCATCCATATTTATACATGTATATAATACGTTATCTTCCAATGTCTTACAAGAGAAGAATAATGTTTAATATCCACCAAATTGATATATGACCAACGGTCTGTAAACGGGAGCAAAATATCAGTAGGGAAACATTGCAAATTGCTTAAACACATGATTGCAAACTCAAGGAAATGTCCTATCACCATCAATATTGCGTCACCGCGACAAATGACATGGCTGCCGTTAATTTGCAACAGTTATTCATCATGTTCACTGTCGTTTGTTCTCAGCGATTGGTGCTCGAATATTGTGAATGATGCCGACGTGTTGTTCTTGATATCCACGGCCCAAACAAGTTATGCAATTAATTCCGATTGCATAGGTACCGCGGCGCAAGTATCAGGAGACGGTCTTCAGTATTCATTCTCTGCCATCGTCATCTCGATCCATTCCAGGAACCTATTGGAAATCGGCCCAGGCACTATTAGTTGCAACAGATGGGGAAAATGACAAATGGCTAAAGTGCGAGAGTGAAGAAAAAAAATGGAAAAACGGACGCCTCACCGATGGACTTTGGTGAAAATACTGTAATGCCCAGGGCGCACCTCACGGCATCTATCGCTTTGAAAGACGTGGCTCACGATCCCTTCCACACGCCATGAATTTTCCTCAGAGGGGAAGACCATAGGACTCCCGGAATCTCCAGAGCATACAGTTTGGAATTCTGCGACACCCATTATTCCTGGTCGGGTTATGGAATTTACGAGCACGTGCTGATAGTCATCGAGGGTGTTCTTACCTTCCAGAGGAGTCGACTCGTTGCGACCCGCGCAGAACATGTTTGAATTTAGGGTAGAAGTGAGGGAGCTGTCCCCTGTCGTGCGAATAATGTCTTGGCGACAATTTTCGTTCGAAACCACGGGCAGGTCAACTTCCATCAACTTGGGAGCAAACAATTCGGATCCGTTAGAACCCCAGCCGGCTACCTAAAACCATGGGTATGAATATTGTTTGCATTAATAATAAAATTATTATGCATGCAAATCCTTGGATGAAAAAAGAAACAATTAGCTAACCTTTCCTACCGTTCCTTCTTCCAGATCGTACTTAAATTTTGTTGGAAGGCATACCAACTGAACTCGCGCGGTCAACTTGATCGGTTCCATTAGTTTCAAAAGAGCGATATCGGAGTCATAATTCTGGTAATTGAAACCCTCATGACGTATAATCTTAGACACCTGGAAACGGAGCGCAAGCGTTTCGTCGATATGAGAAGCAATCAATTTCGAGTGGCGATGCACTGTTTTATGGTGTGGGTTACCTTTCTGATTTGCACGAATTCGTCATCCATGGAATTGTTTTGATAGTGTTTCCCGAGATACACCATTAAGTCGCTCTGGTTCCGGTACCTCAGGGAACCTTTAATGACGGCGCAATGAGCGGCGGTGAGTATCCATTGCCTCCGAATCAGCACCCCTCCGCAGATGACATGCTCCTTCTTCACATCGTAAATGGCCGCCTGCCAAGGCCACTTCCCAATTTCCGAAGGCTTTCCGCCCGCTGATAACTGCTTTCGTTGTACCTTTTTTCCACAATCTGGAAAAACAGGACAAAGTACTTGATCGAACTCTAAAACGTCGTTAACAAAAAAAATTATGAGTATCTCACCAGGTTCACAGAATGGACTGGTTCCCCCCCATTCTCCATTCCTTCCACAAATCCGAGTTTCCCATCCTCTGAGCACATAATACTGGTTACATTCGTACCTTACACTGCTCCCAATTACATACTTTCCATTTTGACGGCATCCAGCACTGGTTCTTCCCTGAGTCTCTCCGATTGCACTACCGAATGTATTCATAAACTCATAAGGTAGAACTTACAGGATGACTCGTAATTCATTGGTGATCTTGCAGTTTGTTCTGATGGCCTTACCTTTTCGGACACGACAACAGCTGAACATTTCCATTTTCAAAGTCCATCAGGTGCCCACATCCATTTGCAAGTTCTCCTCCTGGAAGAGAAGCAATTGAGCTTAAATGACGGAGTTTATAATTCTGAAATTCCCAGGAATAACCTGAACTTCGAATATTGATCAGTAAGAAAGGTTACATCACTTGCTGCTGACATTTACTGTGGTTATTTTGAAAACCAGTATTGCATTTCGTTAGGCATTACAGGGGTGGTATTCCCGATGAACAAGCACGTGCTGCTGCGTGTTTCTTATAGGTAGTGACCAGTGGAAAATGTGGAGGGCCTGAGAACCTGACCTCGCGAAGTATTTCTTAGTCTTTGGATATTTCTCTTATTATTTCTCCCTCTTACCGTCGTTGATTCTTGAGTTATCGGTGTCAAGGTTTTCTGCAGGAAGAGTGGCATTCTCAGCGGGAATACTTTTTCTGAAGGTGGTCTCGTAAAAGTTCACTGACGATAAGGAAGTGGCACTGACGAAGACCCCAGGAATATCCACCTCGTGGCAGCCATCGGCGTGGATCGACAAGTGGCCCGCTAGCTGCAAATCCATTTATTAAAGATCGCTCTTCTTTTTGAGGTGCAATATAAAATATAAAAAAAAGTGTGCCTCTGTATATTTTGGAATATCTTCATGCGACATTAAGCATGACGCAAGTATTTTTTAACATGGCATTTTAAGTCAATGATAAAGATTCCTGCCAGGTTTAACAGAATTCTATCCAACGCTTCAATTGCGAGCATGCGCACGTGATATTTTGAAAAAATCAATTTCATCAAGTACTTCTATCAATTCCTTTAAATACTTTTTTTTTAGAGGCTCGCAGTTGATTTCTATGAAAAAATTTATTCCACCGAAAACCTTAAAAGTCCTATGGCTTCTGCACTCAAAATGTCATCTGAAAAAGGAAGATTTTTGTCAAACATATGGGAGTGAACCATAACAACTCTGAGCTCTAACTAAAAATGCTTACCTTCAACATGAACCAAAGTTCTGTAACTCTTCTTGAGAACCAATTCTTCCATAGCTTTGATACTTTCATAATTCGAGTTGAGCCTGATCTGCCACTTTCACTTTTTTTTAGTCACAACACAGTTTCAGCAATTTCTTAACAACTAGATGTTTTCCCTTGTAACTCCTTAATGAATGAATCAAAATTGCAGCCTTTCATCTCACAAACCTTCCTCAAGTGTCTGTCCTCTTCCCCGAATCCCATGACGTTCTTCGTAATTTTTAAAAGTTTGAGGTCACTAAATTTTGCAATGGAGAATTTGCCTTCGGCATACAGGAAATTAGAGTAATCAAATATTAAAACACAACCTGATCATCAGTTAACTTTGATAACGGAAATTGAGTAGTATCAAAAACCAGTTTTCCCAATTTCACTGCCGCATTCCTATGGTCAGTGGTGTTGGAGCACGTGGAAGGGATGTTTGTCGAGGATCATTGAGCAAATTGTTCACTGCTATCTCCGATACGTCAACTTTCCACGGGGTGAACTTATTTTTACCTTGATAAGAATATTTCTGATTCACCGGATTCACCATTCATGTGCAAAAATGCACAAGTCTTGCATAATATCGGATGATAATATTTCGAAAAGTTAAGTTCTTAAGATCAGACGCAGTGTAATTATAAGGGAGCAATTACGAAAGGGAATCCAGAGTCAGAGTCCTTGCAAACGAGAGGAGCACCGGTTTCCCCACACCAGGTCGAGAAGAAGGAGACACAAATGGAATTCAACGGGAGGGAACTGCCTTCAGTGATTCTCTCCTCGCACATGCTGGCATAGGTGATCTTTGCTTCATATTCCACCTGTACCCGATTCACTGACGTCTCATCTGTTGCGATATGATAGCATCACATTTGACCAGCTGATGCACGAAATGAAATATCTAGGAAAACTCATAGGAGCAACTATGACCTCTGACCTCTGTGAGAAATAAGCTTGCACTGGGAGAAGCTGGGAAGATCAAGATTATGCACCCAAAGAATACATGCTCTCTCGTCTTCATTCACCGGCTCTTCGAGATTCAACACCATCAAGTCGTTGTCTAAAGTCTCTGGGCTAAAATTGTCAAGATTGAAGTAGGCGCTGATGTTATGGCGAAGGTTGCTCCCAGCTACTCCGACCGACAGCATCTCCATATTGTGCACTCTTTGAAAACGGAAATGGTTCAAACTTGACATTGCACGCATAAGAAGCTGCTTCATACATAATCTTTGGATGTATTTGAAGCGTTCCGAACAGCAAAATAAAAATGCTGAAACTTTTGGAAGAAAGGCTGAAAGTGGTTATTTTCAAATGATATAAAAAATCCAAAAGGCATTATTTTTTTTAAAGTTCTCCGTAAATGGGGCTTCATTGTCCAGTCTAACAATCCACTTTTGTCAACTTTTTTTCAGCACCCCTGCCTAAATTGTGTAATGCCCATTCATAGGTGAATTAAAGGTGCTTCGAGGTGGAGTATTCCACCTCAAGTGAGGTAACGACCTGTGCTCGAGCGTCTCAGAATGCAAGGAACTTTTCCATTTTATTTTTTAAGGGACAGCTGGATCCGGCTGGTAGATGACAGGGAGGTTCATGAGTCACGAGTCCAATAGGTTTTTTCACTTCAGCGAAATGACGCTGTATCCCGATACAGGCCGCAATTGACGACCGGGTGGCAGACGGTGATTATAGAAAACACTCCACCGTTTTCGAAGGGGAGAAATAATGATTTTTGTATTTGAGGAAAAAATATAAGATTGATACTACTTTAATATTGGTCGTATCGGAGGTGTTGAGAAGCTTGCCTTAGTTTTCCTCGGAACATTTTTTTGAACTTTGCATAGGGTAAATGAGCATAAATAATTCGTTTTTCCCTTTGGGAACGGTGGAGCTTCGTTGTATTCCCCTTCGTTCATCCGGTCAACAACAGCATCCTCTATCGAGATACAGCGCCATCTTGTGGAAGTGAAAAAAAAGTTCAGACTCGTGAACCTCTCCGTCATGTATCAGCTGGATCCAACTGTTAAGATGTATATTCAGTGAAGGTGAACCATATTTCCCTATGTTCTCAGAAAATTGCAAGTGAACTGCCTGACAATTTCAATATGCATGCCTCCATGAACATTCCTTTAGCACCTGCATCTCCGAACGAATTTGGTTGAAAACTCCCGTCCCTTCAAACTGAAAGTGATGAGGAAGAAATCAAATGGGATGAATGGAGTTAGAGGGAAGCCTTTCCATCCAAGCATCTGGAACTACACTCTTAGCCATGTTGCTTTGAAAATGGAGTAAAAAAATCTTGTAATTTTTTACTCTTGAATAGGTGTAACCTAAGGAGAAACATGAGTACAAAATTGCATATAAAATGTTAGAAACTTGGAATTGAAAAAATTGTTTGTCCTGGTTTGTTCGTTAAAATGAATATTAAGTCCTGAACTTCATCAAAATTTCCGAGAATTGGTACATCAACAGTAACATTAGCATCAGAATCCAGTTCTTAGAAATTTGCCCCCAAAGATGTTAATGGAGTTCAAAAGGTTGTTTTCTCTTTACATGAACACACCAGTGCATAAAACAATTTAATCCCAGGTTTTTAGGCTTTTATTTGCGATTTCCCACTGTTACTCTGTAGGTTACTCCTCTTCAAGAGTAACAAATTACAAGATTTTGTTACCCCATTTTCAGAGTAACTACTCAATTTAGGGCTTTCATGCCCTGTTCGAGCATGGTATTGCAGGTACTCGTAGTTGGCACTTGTACTATTACAGCTGAAAAGCTGCACTTTGTGAGTTACTCACTTTCTCACTCGGTGTTTAGTTATTCATATCGTATCGCTTTGATTTCGTGAAAAAATTACAACTCCAGTAGACCCGGAAAGCCGGGGTAAATCATAATCTGCAGTAGCATGGAATTATATTTCCTTTCACAGCGAATTGAGCTTCCATCTCGAAACAACTGAATTCTGATAATAAATAACAATTTAAAAAAGCGAAGAAGCAGGTCTACTCGTCAAACATGAAGCAGGAAGCTGTCGTAGAGACGTATTTCCGTTCGACAAGTGCCCCACCGCAGACGATGTGCCCAGTGGAGTTCATGATGACTGCATCCCAGTGGTATATTTGTTGACCCGACGCATTGTCCGTGATGTTTTTATCAGCACAACACGCTTCTTTCGTCAGCCACGACTTCGGGGTACCTATTCTCAAAGTAAATCAACAGAAATAGAAAGAAACAGCGAAATATTATGTTGGTAGAGAATGTAGAGAATCGAAAGACACCACATCAAGTATTTAAACTAGTACGAAGTTGATTTTAAAGAAATGAACCTAATATAGTTTGTTTCTTTCCTTGATTCTTCACGCTTTCAGATCCGTCTTTTTTGATTGGGCTTCATATTAAGGTTCAAGGGCTTATGAATGAAATCTATAAGAGCAAAGCTGCTGGCAGATCTGAACTGCTCCAAGCAGACATAATATGTTTAGTTATTCATAATCAGCAACAAGCATGTAAATAGCGAAATTCCTTCTGACAAAAAGCATATTAACACTTCATGAAGTGAAACTTTTCGCTTTTGGAAGCAGAACTGTCGACTAAGTGAACTTGGCCAAGGCATATAGCAAATTAGTGAAAGAAATGAGAGGAAATCAGCATTACGTTAAGGAGCCACCACGGTCAACCACTAAAAACAGTGTTATAATGCATTATAAGTGAGTTTACTTATATAAATACACAGCCGACATGTCAAAACTTGCATTCATGGACTTATGTACATCTCGTTGCCATGGTAACCTATTTTAATCATTACAATTTCTGGAATTTGTGGGATACCTTCTTGACAGACTATATAATAGAACATTGATTTTTATTGTATATTCCTTTACATGAGAACTATTTCTCTGTAATCTGGTGGGATTTCCTTCATATTTACGACAGTTTTCATTCCACAAATATGTCAATAACTTTTTGAGAATTTCGATATTACTATATTATGATTGTTTGAGAAATCTGACTACATCATGATTATAGAAAAATGGCTACGACATTGCATTTAGTACCGTATCACAACGATGAACGCCAAATTTCATTGTAATCAAACAAGAAATGAGGAACTTATGGATGTCAGAGGATTTTAAAATAGTTATGTAATGTTGAATATTTAATTCTATGAAAAGCCTTAATCCAAGATCGGATTGACCTAATTAGATTTAAATTATGAAGACTTACTGAAGTGAAGACTTCTCCGAACCGGAGAGTTTTGGTTATCATCAGGAAATAATTGTGTTTCCAAAGATAAAATTAATATTTTATCAAAAGTTACATTTTTTTTTTACCGCGATGCCTCCTAAAGTCATACCTGGATTTGACGCCAGTTCCTGGTACTTTTTCTCGATGCTTGTCTTCAAGGCGCAGCAAAGAAAGTTCTTTTGGCAGTGAAAGAGAATTGAAAAATCCCTTTGTCCGCCAGTCCGACATCGATGCCGCATATATTTTGCCATGCATCTACCTATAGGATTCTCACATTTGGGGGTGCCTGAAGCGTTTAACACTGACCCTTTCTTCAACTGGCAGCAATATTCTTCTCTCTCGTTGCAGTTTGTCCGATTTTTAACTGTATCGTGTAGACAGGACAGTAGGTCTGATTTAGATACACATTGCTGATCACAATGCGCCAGAGTCGATTGAGTGCTTATGGGGCGTGGAATGTTGCTCTGGCAACATACTTCATCACCAGGGCATGACGCGTATGAGACCTCGGTTTTTGGTTCACACTGGCTTTTAAGTGACTGTGGCAAACAGAGAAGAGGACATTCATCTTTCTCTTCACCTCCTGGAAAGAAGAGGAAAATATAATTTTATCGTCCAAGGGCTGACAAAGAAATATTTACGTTGCACTAATTCTTATACTCTCACAAATGGAATGGAAATGTTCATTGGAATCGTCTTAAGTACAGGTTGATAATTCAAAATGTTAAATCTACGAGGTCTGATCAAAAAGTATCCAACTCGAGTTCGAGAGTTTGGATGAACAGAAACGCCATATTATACCGATTTCGAGTATTGCATTGAGAACCCGGACATCTGGATCTGCAACGTACACGTGTGTACGTCTGGACTACATATGCGGACCCGAGGGATACAATATCGGGTTGAGCAAAAAAATATCGCCGTGTTCGGCGCATTTTAAAACTCGCTGTGGATGATCTAGGTTTGTGATGTTTTCGCATCATGATGTAACAAGCATTTCTTTGAATGTTTTATGTGCTTAGATTATCGGAATAAAAATTGACAGTCGTTCAAATTGGAGTATTAAAATGTACCTTTCCCGTGCATGAAGTGGAAGGAGTTTCAGCACTGCTTCAATGACTTCTTTCATTCGTCGCAATGAAGACAGCCTTCTACACCATCTCCTTGTATTATTCTACACTTCTTAGAATAGTGCTAATATTATATATCATAGCATCAGAGTCAATACTTCGATGAGAATTGGCATAAAAAGATGCATTGATTATGTGTCAAGGGAGAGAAACCATTCGAACAGTGCTGCAACTCCATCCATCTCATGCGCAGAAAAGGTACCAATATATGACTCCACTTTGAACGACTGTTAATTTTTCTTCTGACAACCTAGGAACATGAAACTTTCGGAGAACAAATTTTGCGATATTTGCAATTTGATACAAAAACATCACGAACTCAGATCAACGACAACGGGTTTAATAAAGCGTCTAACAGGACTCTTTTTTCTGCACCACCAAATATATACCTCTAGCATTTGTACCACTTCTTGTAAGTTTCTACTTTGCTGTGAAGCTTACTCGTCGGGTTCTGTCGCAGTATGGCTACTTCCTGGTCTCCCAGTTGAGGGAGAACTGTCGTCGACAACGGTCTGAAGATGCTGGTTTTTATCTAAAAAGCTTACAAGAAATTGCTTTCCAACATAGCCAAAGAAAGGAAACATTTTACCTTACACGGTTTGTAGTGATGCCATGAGAAAGAAGAGCACGAGCTCCGTGGCGAAAGCACAGAGAACGCATGATTCTTAAAATCATCTATAGAAAATTTTATCAGATTATGTTATGAAACAAATTACCTATGAACCAATACTCAAGGCTTTTCGGTTGATCCACTCATGATGCATACAACGGGTGGAAAAACTATCACATCACATAAAAATATGTTAACAATTCACATCGAATTCATAAGCATGCATTAATGTAGAGACGAAACATCATAATAATTGGTATCCAACACCCTTGAAAAACTGTTCTTGTACGGCCATGTTTTGTCATGATGTTATGAAAACTTTTCACAAAAAAGGAATATTCTTGAAAATGAACATTAGTTCTTCACTTGATTTGCTTATTTCACAAAAAGGTCTGAAATTCCATTTTTTCCACTTGATTTTGAATTATCGCTGAATTTTCCCCGTTAAATCTGAAGTTCTTAAAAAAGTAAATTACAAGTGAGACGTGAACACTCTGGCTAAATAACTAGCAGTATCATTTAAAGCAATAACATATTCTTAGAAAACACAATTAAGCATTATATCGTGGAAAACGTATGAGCATTACATTGCCAAGCTTAAATTATGTGGGAAAATTCAGAGCGGTTGGATTACATTCGTTCCCCACTGAGCTCATTGAGAGCTACCGCAAGAACATTGCGAAATTCCTTGACTTCTCGAATGAGAGTTTGCAATAAATGTTGAAATTCGCAACTAATTGAGACCTGTCATTAAAGCCTTTCTTGGATCTTCCAACTGGCAACACAATTCCTCGGATGTACAGTCTCTTGAGGGAATCAATGTCCCTGGCCTGCAGAGGGGCCTTTTATGAGCTCTGACACACTCGTGAGGACATTGGGGACAATTATTCAAGGCATCCTGAGCATTCAATGCCGTCCCTTTCGCACAGGAGCCACGAACAATTCTAATCAGATGTGGAGCAGAGGCTAGCCAAACCAATGGGCAGTCACACTCGATGGGATTGTCTGGAACACAGAAATGAAATGAAAAACGATATGATGAAAAGACGGGGAGATATTTTGAAGGTTGTGCAGCATTTCGTAAACACATGGACCTCACCTTTTAGGTGAAGAGACCCGGTTCCATTTGAAAGAACTTCAAGAATGGGGAGAAAGGTTTCCCGGTTCAGGTTGGAGATCTTGTTTTCGTTTAGATAAACTTCTGTGTTGAACTGTAGACCTGAAAAAAAAATGCAGGAAAGGATCACCAGGTCCAACCTCACGAAATATTATGATACCTTTTGGTTGGTGAATAAGTTTAATACAGTTGTTTGAGAAAATGCAACACCTCCCTGTACGTCTCGAATAATGCGTTTATTCGTTAGGAAAATTCTCATCAAATGGATATTTTGCATAGGTTTAGCTAGGAGCGACCCATCCAGGGAATTTAGCTCTAAAAGTTATGCAAGTAATTTGTTTTTCGTCTTGGGTTATTGGCCAATCTTCACTCCCTTTTCGAGGGTGGACAGGGAAGGGTCAGAAGATAGAGAAGCAGAGAGGCCCTTAAAAAGTCAGAGTTTCTGAGCTCCAGCAAAGCTGAAGGAGACTTTGATATACAAGGTAGGTCCAAAAAGTTTCCAGACAGTGTTCATTGCACGCGAATGGTGAGCGTCACGGCACTGATGCTATGTCACCTTTAAAGAAGTGGCCATGGCTTTCGGCACACTTTTGCCAACGTCTGTAAAGTTCCTCGAAACAGGCCTGGAACTTTCATCGACCCCGTTAAGTGCCGCCACCGTAGCCAAAAAAGGGTAAATGCTTTTTCTGCAGGGAAATGTGACCCGAGAAAGTTGTAAAAAAAAAAAGATTCACCTAGCATCGTTTGCCTTCATTTCATTTTCCGGCACTAAACTATATATTGTATTGAAGAAAAAAAAGCACAATTTTAGTAGCAGATATCCGTAGTCTCCGAACGGCGGATCACTCGGTACCCAGTCCCGGAGATACTTGAACATTACCTGTTCCAGTATCGTCTGAGTTACAAAAGAATGGACTCTCTGGAGTGGACCAATAATTGTACAAAAAGTACAATAATTTATTTCTAAGCTGGATATGCTTTCATGATGAATGCAAAAGTAAGGAAAGTCTGTGTTCAGGGAATTGCTTTCACTTTTCTCTAAAACTCTGAGAATTTAAGGTTATTGATCGAAACAGGGCGTTATGGATAGTTCATGTATGACATTTTGGTATAAGTCGACTTCTCGTCGACTTATTCACTGCTGCTATAATCCTACCTGTGATGGCTCTAGGCTCCAATCTGGAGATATTGTTACCAAAGAGTGACACCACCTTCAATGCCTGGCTGCGGAATTCCAAACGCCCTCTCCAGAGGGTGGGACCCAGACCACAGCCAGAACAGTCGAACCTCTCCAGTTTCCCCAACCGCCTGATCATTGCAGAGGGAAACTCCGACAGAGGATTGTGAGCTGAGTGAAAAGTGAAACGGACTCAGGAAGCAGTCACCTGCTCTAACTTGTCTCACTGAGAGAAAATAGCATGCAAATAAGTAAAAGTAAGTAAGTCTAGTAACGTAAGTCTAGCGCCAAGCGTACTACCGTTTTGTTATTTTCTTCCGAGGACAATGAAATGTCCCCTATCGAAAGAATCACCAGCACTTAATTTTCAAGGAAGAAAAGTGAGGACGTGTTCTTTCAGGCGAGACATTACAGCTACAGAGAGAGCTGATCAAGGCAATCAAACACGAAGTTATGAGCACCTCAATCGAATACATAGGAAAGTTATTATTAATGTATCTCATTACTTAATCGCTAACTACTCAGCTCTTAAAGTCAATCCGTGATGCCAGCCAACATATTTAGGTTGTGCTTAGTGGATGCCCCACATTACATTGGCAAGCATGCTTTCCTGCACCTTTAAACCAACGTCATTTCATGCTGTAAAGTTCTTTTTTTTTTTACTTGCTGGCTGCGTTATCGACACTGACTTCGACGATCAGCAATAGACAGGCATGGTAATTTTTCATTTTTTCCGTAAGTTTAGCTCTTCTTTCATCTTAATAACTCTTTTTAAGAAGTAAGTGTTAACGAATTTATGAATATAAGAATCCCTTGTTGACATACAAGTTGGGAGAAGGAAATTTTTTTTTTCCTTCTGTAACAAAATTGCAAATTCGCTTTTCAAAGGTCAAAATATTCCGAAGGAGACATACACTACACCTGGATGGTGAGAAAACGATCAAAAGGCAGTTAGAATTCTAAAAAACAAAGAGGTAACTCGACAATTGTCGCTAATAAAATGCACTCACTCATGGAAAGGAGTTTCAAGTTGGGTGTGTCCCATCCGTCTCCATTGACGCTTGCGATTTTATTGTTGGAAATGAAGAAGATCTCAAGGCTGGCACTCCGAACTGTCGGGACCGATTTTAATAAATTGTTACGGAGGGAAAGTTTCTTGAGTCGGGAAAATCTTTCAAGAACATGAAAGGGGAAATCCTCCAGGTAGCTGTCAGAAATGTCCATCCATTCGAGCCGATCCTTCGAAGGGAGAATGGCAGTCTCATTGATTCTCCGCAAGGCAGTGTCTTCAATCCAAATTTTCTTGAAAGAGACATCTCCGAAGACTCCATATGGGAGCTCCTTCACCGCTGTGTTATTTTTCAGCTCGAATTTCCTGCAGGGCGAATTGCAACTAAGGTAATAAATCTATTTTTTGATATTACTGGTGTAATCAAAGATTCCATAGGATGTATTTGAACATTAGCCGGCATATACATACTTCATGATATTACGGCAGCATCAGAGATGTCAGTATTAAGTGATAATATTGTACCACTGCTACATGAAACAATAACTGCTGGAAATTATTTGGGAAGAGGGAGAATATTTATTACAACAGGAGGGTTTGTCCACGGTTTCGGATATGACATCCGGAGTAATATTTTTAGTACACAAAATGTATGTAACTATATTATAGATGACGAATTAGCTTCATAAAGGCGGTAACAAAACGCTTTTGGTTGCGACTTAAAATTCCATAATCCAAAGTCTTGCACTCCCTTTTGTTAGAGGTGCATCTGTGTGGAAAGAAAAGTGTCAGACGTGAAATTTTGTAAACCTGAATTTGAAGTCACTTGCACTAATGTTCGTACCTGTCATCGAGCAGCTCCTAATACTTTAGTGTCATGTTCATTCTATAGATTGCATGAAAGCCTAGAATTAGTGCAAGTCACCCCAAGTTGAAAACTTGAGACAGAAAGTAAGCCTATTTTGTGACGGTGTCGGATGTGCCTGGTTCTGAAAATGAATTTTCAACGAGAAGTCAGTACGTATAGTCTGTACGAAGTCAGTACGTATATAGTGTAAGTCAGTAGTGTAAGTCAGTACGTATATATTAATTTTATTTTAAAGATATCATTCAAATGCGCACAATTGACATCTACACCTCACGCTTAAGCTGACTTGAAACTATCAATATGAATGGAAAGCGCATTCTGGCATATGTTCCAGTAGTCTAATTCAGTCTCTCCAGATTTGCATTATCATCACATTTTTCAGTATCGTGAGAGCGGGATGAATAATATATAATAATCATTATTAATTATTTTATTTTATTTTGTAACCTTCTCTTTCATTCATGTATTCTGGGAGAATAGTTGATGAACTTCTGAAGTGAAAGTAATGTTGGCATCTTTAGAAAAATTTTCGGCTAAATTCTAGGACCACTTGGCGTGGAGAGACCCAGGACTCACCAAAGAGTAGCAGAGTATCTTTTGATATTGATGAATGCAGATGAGATCCTTTCGCCAGTTTCAGCTTGGGAACAACTAATTTCGACCCCATATGAAAAATTGCGGCAAATGCAGGGTCTTATGTTATTGATGGAACATGCCTGCTCGGTCACTACGGAAAATAAGGAAAGGAGAAAGGGGAATATGAAGATGAATGCTGGGAGCAACATGGTCATTTTTTAAAGGGAATGCCACAGGACCCCCTCAGGTTCCTGTCATCTGAGATGACGACACGGGATCTGCACGAGCTCCAAAAGCCTGTTCGGAAGAAAAGGGAATTCGCATGTATGACACTGAAAGAAACCCAACTGAAGATGATGTCATGCCGAAAACCGAGTTGCTCCTGAACTCAGGAAATGCTATTCTGCAAGAAACGAGGCGATATATTGTGGTTTGCTTCCTATGGAGGGGAAACGACCCTGAAATCTATATAATAAAATCATTGTGGCCCGTGGTGGTGGCTACGGTGGTGGTCGGATACGTGTCATGCGCGCTCATACACATGATATACGCCTGCGCTTTGTGCGATCGCGTCTGCTTTCCCTATTGAGTCGTATTTTGCCTGCCTCTGGGTGTACGTCTCCCTCTCTCGGGCTCGAATTTTTTTCGGCCCTTGCGACTGTCGAATCTATTCTCGAGAACGTAATAGACCGGGCCGGGGGATCAGAGTTCTGATGACGTAAGAGTACAAAAAGAAGTGTTGGAGGGTGCCAGAATAGAACCCAAGGCCACTTGACTGTGAGTCAGGTGCGCTACAACTACACCAACAAACCCACACATGTACATTGTTCCATTGTAACATTATAATGGAAGAGACAGGCGTTCTATGCATACCCCCATTCCTTCCTAAGGCAGGTATCATACGGACTGTTCCTCAGGGACGTGTAAACCTTCCCAGAGTATTACACTTGGAGTCCCCTTTCATCCATGGAGGAAGGATGACTTCTTCACGTGGATGGGGGCTGCGGCCATATATTTTTCGGGATTCCAACCCCTTCATCGATCGGAATCCCTTCCTATTATTGATCGACCCTCTCCACTCTATGGCTCTCCCCACCGAGCTAAGGAAAAGATTTGCAGGAGGCGCACAATAGAATTGATTTGCTGCAATTAGAAGCCATCTTAGTAGGGATCATAGCGGCTCTTCTCCATTCCCTAAAATGGGATTTTCATATTTTCCCTTCCTAGTCTCCTTGCTTCCGTGAACATGATGGAAGGCGGTCATGGTACTGGATACCTAAAAATTCGGGGGGGGGGGGGGTTTCATAGGCCTGATACCGTAAGGTCGAAACTCTTCTTCTTACATGGGTGCAAGTCCCCAATTTCTCTTGTGGGCCTCAAGTTCCAGGTCTGCCTTAGCTGAGATTGCTGGGCATACGAAGGTGATACCGTCAGGCCCCCGTTGAATCAGCACAGTCGACCTATTTTCCACTCGGTCTAAGGCATCAAGTCAAGGGAACTTTAGTTCGTTTGACGAAGTGAATGTTGAAAGGTAAACATTGGCTAAAGAAGACTAAGGGCGAACACGTGGTGTATGGTAGAGGTGTTAGCGGGTCTCGGCAGGGCATGCTTCCGCATTCAGTAGGACTACTCCAATAATCCCGCGGTATCTGCTCCTTTGCTTCGACAATGCGCACCGCAGGCCCGTTTCAAGATCTATGAATCACTTCGCAAGGGAATCGCGGCATTTTTGCTAAAACCTATTCCCAATCGCTCTTTACGGACATTAGGCTGAACTGAAATATTGGACCCGTATGCATGACAAAAAGGAACGAGTCAATATCTACTTCATTTATTCTCTGAAGGAACATTTGCCTTAAGAAAAATTATGTAGTTTCTTTGCCGAATTCTGGCTAAATCTGGCTCGAACTTGATATTGAAGAGAATCTTTTCTGCCTGCCAGTTTTAACCATTAGATCAGGGATGCAGTAAGGAATTCAGTTTTGAAAGCACCACTTGTAAAAGTCCTGAGTGGCATGAATGATAAATTGAATGTTTACCCGACTGTGCCAGCCTAATTGCTTACATCTCCCTGATTTTTTGTATCCCTTCTTCCCTCGTGAAAATCTCATCTGGGCCAAGAAAGGGTCACTTTTAATCCAAAAAGAAGAGGAAGTAGCTCGTTTCTTGAAATCAAATCCTCAAGCCCTTATTTTTGTCTCCTCAAAATGTGACTCGCACCCACAGCCTGGGGGCAATGTCGTTGGCGTCCTGCGCAGGCATTTCATCTCGAGAACCAAAACACTCAAAATGCGACTTCTCACTAAACGCTTCCAAGTCCGCCTTCGTGGTCCTTCTTATTTCTCAGTTCAGTCTCATGCAGGGCTGTGACAGGCTTTGACTATAGATAGTAATAACAAATGAGATCCCAATAAGGGTCCATGCCGTTTGGTCCTTTCTGGATCTTGACGGGCTATATTTCTTTCAAGGTGGAACAAATGGATGTCTCCCTTATGAAGACGATACCAATTTTTTGCCTGAAGAAGTTCAGAAAATCTTTTCATGAAGTCGCAACTATGGCTTTTCATTTGGTTGAAATTATGAACGGACGAAGGTGACTGAACCAGCATGAATGAAAGGAAGAGTCACTAGTAACTCTAAGAGGGGAAGGACATCCTAACATGTTTGAACCTTAGGAAGGAGGAGATTCTCCCCATATATACAGGGTGTCCCATAAGTCACTATACCATTTCAAACTGCAATATTTTCCTAACAGCGAAAAGCATGTCACTGTTAACATTCATGGAATGAACATTCTCTAGAATTTTTTCATGACAATGACTTTTTCATGATAATGAAACAAATATATTTTATTAAATTTGCTTTAGCAGTCATGAGAAAAGGCTTTGCTTTTGACGCCGGAGCAACGAATAAAACTTTCCACCTTGATAGGGGTCTTTGGTAGTCCTGTCAGAGTTCAAAGGGAGTTCAGAAGATTTTTTGGGACAGCATCATGCCAAATGTAAAGTTATATGTGAAGAGCATTTTGAGGCACTTTCAAAATTCAGAATTGCCTCCATTTTTGACAATGATCATTCTAAACGACATACTATCATTCAGTTAACGTTACTTCTTTTTTTTTGACAACTGTTCTGCGGTTGTGATTTTTTAAAATGGTTTAGTGAGTTATGGGACACCCTGTATAGTAACGAAACAACGACATCCCATGAGGCAATCAATGCAATTAGATCGGGCTCACTCTTCCAACCATTATCAAAACAGACTGGTGGGATGACCTTCATGTGCATTTCATAGCGATGAGGTGATAGAACCCTCTGAAATAGACTATTCGAATCGTGTGTATTCGTTAATTAATTAAACTAGGAGAGAACTGACAGCTCTACATCTACAATGAGCGTAATGCATAGAAGCAAAAAACAAACTGAGAACTTAGTGGTATCTCATGAAGTCAATTCGTCTGGCCAATGTAGGAAACGCATTATCTCCATACAAGAAAATTATATTCCAACTATTAAGCTGTAATTTGTTGTCATCCGCAAAAATCACAATTCACTAAACATTCTGTGGTAATGTTCTATTATTTGAATTGTCCCCTTCTTTAGAAGTACCTTGAGATTCATACGGGCCACAATGACTTCACACATCACCTCTGCCCAACTAAGTAGAGGTACCACCTCCCTAGTAAAGAAAAAATAGGTGAAATCTTCGAGAGCAGTGAATGAAGCTTACAGATCATGACGTCGACAATATCCTCTGATAAACATGAACAAATGAAACTGGATTTGAAAAGGAAACATATACAATTGACGCACTCCAATGTGGACTTTTCAAGTTCAGAAGGCAAGTAGGAGACATTACAACACCTTTCTAAATTTAAGAATATGTATATGCTAGGGAAAACTATTTGCATGTTTACTCGCCTGAATGCGACGCAACGCCAGGCAAAATCGAATAAAAGTTTCTTTGGAAAATCCTCAACATTTCTCCTGAACGCGGAGAAAAATATATTTGCCCTTTGTGGAATGTGCCACGATATGACCAGGGATATCTTTTCCCAGTTCGAACTGGACCATAGCGGTTATGTTATTCACGTATGCGCCAGCCAAAAAGCTGCGCGTATTGCAATTAATAAAAATCCCTGCTATGATGCACCCTTGCAGGCTTACATGGAAATAACATTTTGGTGGAGACCATTCCATAGTGGTAGTTAATTTAACATTACGCTGTGTCACTAAGGGACGACTTGAATTAAGCGAAGATATTGGCAAAAAAAGCAATATTCTCAGCCCATTAAGTTGAATAGGTGTCAATTATGTTCGAGTTATTATGCAGATTGAACTACGTCCAAGGATTTTGATCCTAAGGAGAATTTCCCTTTACGTTCATGACCCCCTGGATATCCTATTCGAGTACAAGCATTTCCAAGACAAAGTATGTTAATCATGAAGAGGACATAATGCAACGCACTTGAAGAGAAACAACGCGAAGTTATCTCTATCGATCGATGCACAACAGCGAGTCACTTTCAGCCAGAGACAGCCTTGGCACTGACGCGAGGTGACACGGAACTGGAGGCATCATGAACCTCGAGTCGAGTGAGAGAAGGATGCCTACGTCTGCAGAAAGACAGAGTCACTTTCCTGTCCTGGGAGCTCGATATGCGATTGGGGTCGATTGAATGCAAGGAAATGAATGGTCGTGATGCCGAGGACTTCTTCAATTGATTATGCTGTCATAAATCCCTTTTTCCCTCAATAAGCTTGGACCTGACTAAGGAGGAAACATGTTTGGTTGGCTGTTGCTGCAAGAAGCCTCTTTTTCATTGACTTGAATTTTTACGTTAAAGGTATGCTTTTTCATCCATATCCAAGTGAGTAAAAAGATTCCATGCAAACAAAGATTAAAGGCAAGATGTAATATTAGAATATTTTGAAGGTGACAATGAGGTGATACAGCTCATCTCGGTGCAATGTAACCAGAATCACTGTAACTGCTCTGAGGCACTTCCGTTCGGGAAAAAAAAACCATGACTCCTCCTTCAGAACCCTTTTGGTACGTAAGTTTGCAAATGCCTACCTTCAATATGCCAACTACGAAGCTAGGTTTAATGATATCCCCTCTCGACTGCGTTGCCTGGAAACCATTGAGGGGCTATTAGATGAAATTTGGAAATAGTTCGCATAAGTCAAAACTTCCGTCCATTCCATCTGCAACTCGCCAAGGCAATAATAGGGCATCTCTTAGAAAACCTGGAAAACATATTGTGGTTAGATAACTTCTTCATACTAGGTTATTGATGCCAAAAAATTGTCTGAAATGGACACCGTCTAACTCTGACAGCAACGGTAGAAGAGCCCGTGATAAGCGATTTAAAATCGAAAAGGGGCAACCGAGTGCGCTCTTGCTCCTACAGGAAAAGCATTCAACGCCTGGAACGAATCATTCACGCCGTTGTTTGACACACGGAGTTCTTTTCCCACGAGCAGAAATATCGTTCGGAGATCGAAGCAGGAATCCATGCAGACTCTGCATGCATGTGCTACGGGTGATTTGGAAGAAAAATTGAACACAACATGGCTTGAGAAAATCCGAGTTCTGTGGTTATCGTATATTTTCCTAAGAATTGGACGATTTATCATTTTTCCTACTGCTTCGAATTCCATAAAGAAGCTCTTGTTTCACAAACTGAGTCTTCTGACCTGCGTATGTACCACAAAATGGGGATGATTCATCGTGACTGACTGACTGACTGACTGACGCTAATTCTAACCATGTTCCAGAAGGGTCAGAAATCTGACATTTGGTACACATGTACCTTTTGAGATGCAGAGTTCAGAAAAAATCCGACTTTGGAAGTACAAGCCCTGGGGGTACACATTTAGAGGGGAAACGTTTTTCGTAAATATATTTCGTGACAAATGAGGATGGCATTCAGAAAATGAGCAGGTTGTCCTGGGTTCGGTGGTGTAGTAGTAGAATGTTTGACTGGCAATCGAAAGGTCCGAGATCAAATCCCAGCCATTCCATGCCTTTCTTTTTCCATTTTTTTGCCTTCAATATCCCGTCACTCATTCCCCCTTTATATAAAATTATTTTTGTTTCAGTAAAACGGAGAGACATGGAAAGCTGAAACTTGGCATGAAGGTGCCTACCGAGACAATGAGTTCAGGAAAAATGCAAAATTTTAGATTCATGCCCTGGGGGCATATTGTTGTGAGCCGACGTTTTCAATTATTTTTTTTTTGTCCAGGCGTATTGAGCTAGTGTGGAAAGATGAAACTTGGTACATAACTACCTATTAGGATGCTGCAGAAACTGAATGAAACTGTAAATACGTGTTTCCTATTTCGCAAAAAATGAATGAATTAATCACTATCCAAGGTAATGGAGCAGCGAAGGCGCGACCTAGCGCTAGTATTTTATGAATATATCCGAACTAAAAGTATCCGGACACCTTGCATGATGTAGGCTGGAGAGCGTTTTACCTGAATGGAAGTAACGATCATTTGTGAAGGTGCGCGGGGAACTGTCAGCGGACTGCGTGGTTCTTGGGAATTGGAACCAGAAAACCTTCTAGACTGGATTAATGTGGATTGACCAGCGGGAGTCTGTGACTCTATTTTAATGCATCACTTTTACTGAATTTATTAAATTCACAAAGATTCTTTGCAAAATTGATATTTGTATTAGTCAATTGATATTGCTAAATATATAGATTTATTTTATTTATTTAATTTAAGACCGGACACATCCCGTCTCAAAATTAACATTGCATTTAAATCAGAGGAGACAAAACTCAATTCTACCCTTTCAAGAATCACTTTCTCCGCTTCGATGACGCCCTTCACGGCACACGATGAGGGGAAATGCTATGTTTCTGGGAATTGCATTTCTTTAAATCATATTTTATGAAGATCACCTTAGTAAAAGAAAATGATATTTTCGGCACATAGAAGAGAAGCGGTTCTAAAATAGGTACGGTTTAATCAAACTATGTAGCATTTGTAATTCGGTTAATGCTAGCCATGAGGGTAGACAGAAAATGTGAATCAGTGGGAGTTGGAAAAATCTTGGAGGACGTGGATAAGAAAGTATTTCCTATTCATCGAACATAACTGCTACAAGAGGCTTGAAGGATCAGGACTGTGGGAAAAAATATGCCATCCATATATTCATTTCAGGGACGATTACGGATTACTTTTAGTTCCCTCTTCTGTTTCATTCTGAGGCATGGTAATTATCCTCGGCGTTTTCAATGATGTATGAGCATCTCAAGGAAGCAGGGATGATTCATATTTTCTCTCTTTACAGCCGAAATAATTGCATCTATTGAGTTTGCATGGAAGTCCAGGGAAGTCCTCTTCTTCCTCACGAGCCAGCCCCGAATACTTGACTGTTGTAACACATCTTGAACTCGATAAGTCCTTTCTGACTTTTGTCTGCTAATTACGGTTTCTCCTTTGTTTGCATCAAAATACTTTTTCGTCAAGCCCGCTCCCAAATGGTTTCCGTGTTCTAGCCAACGAAATCGTTGCTTTGGAGAAAAGGTCATTGATCATTGTTCATGAAACCCATTCCATGCGTCATTCCAATCCCTTAGAATAAGTATATTAGTAAAATCTGTGAAATGAGCGTCTTTGCATGATTTAATTATGGAGATGCTCAAATGCAGAATATAATATTTCGGGAAAAGCATGCTTATTTAAGCAGACTATTTCCCAAAAATACACGCCAAGCACTCCTATTCTGGTCAATGGATAAAGTGAACTGGCCCACAATGTCATTTGGCTTGATGTACTTTCTTCTTTGGAGAACGCTTAACTCAGGACAGAAAGAAACTGAAACACTAAGGGATGGATTCGAAGAGAACGACACATTCTGAAGTCGGCAATAATCCCAACTTGTCGTCATAGAAAGTGAGTCCTTCGTTCAGTTGCCGACATGTGATGGTTGTAATTGACTCATGAATGAAAAGAAAATGGCCAGCATCGCCCAAGTCAAATTTCTGGATGCGTATCTTTGGAAGTTTCAGGAGAGAGTTTTCGAGAATTTTCTAGGTGAGGAAAAGTCCAGATATTCCGTGGAAACCGCAAATCGTCGTAAGCATTCTTGAGTTGGGAGGAAATGCCCCGACAACAAAATTCTACTTTGTAGAGAACGATTAACTATTTTACATAACTGGAACAACGGCCGTCGACCTCCTGCCACATTTACTCGTCTGACGAAGATCCCCGTCCGGACTATCGAGAACAATGTTGGGAAGATCAAAGAACGAGGCACGGTGAAGAATAGACGCCGTAGACCCCACAAGATGAACGCCGACGACGGCAAGGCCCTCGACCGGTGGATTCGACGAAACCATGACGCAACAGTCACCATGTCCCGATGGATGGTACACAGCCAGCTCTAAATACATGAGCACTTTGTCTCATGTGACGCCAATGTCGACACAGATGCAAAAAGATGCCCGAGTTTAGCGGGCAATTCGACACGAGGACGAAGACTGCTGCCGAACGGTTTTCAATCACGAGACCTCCTACCGATTATTCAGAAACAGGATTCGTGGATGGTGAAAGAATCCAAGAAGCGAGGTCGAACAAATCGCTAAGAACCAACTGATGATTATGGTGTGGGTTGGCTCCAATGTCATGGGTCTGATCGGGTGTTATTCGTTAGAGAGAATATGGATGTCCCTTACTACGTTCAAATCCTTCGAGATAAACTCCTCCGAAGCGCCAGATGGCAGTTCGGTCGACGCTAGCGACTGCAGCAAAACGACGATCCCTAACAGTTCCGAAGTTAATTCAATCGAGGACCTCTGGTAAAACCTCAAACAACATGACATGAAGCAGAAACCAGCACATCTCGACGAACTGGACAGATTTCGAACGAAGATCGGGGAGAAGTTTTGAAAGACTTCTGCTCCTGAGAAGTTTTTGGAGAAAAGAAACATACTTAACGGAAGATATTGACCTGGAGGTGACAAAAAGTCTCCTTTTTGTTGCTTCCAGTGCCTCATTTATCATAAATAATGAAATTAGATTCTGTTAATTTAGGATTAGCGAGATGGCTCTAGTCCCATCCTCAAGTGTTGCCGGATATCGTGTCTTACTTATCCCAGATTCTTGACTTCTTCGTCCTTAATATCCTTGTCTGCATCTTCTCTTTTTTATATAGGAAACATTATTGTACTGAATTCATGGGATGAGCTGAGGCTAAATCAATGGTTTGCAGTGGTCGATGAAGTTGGTGTAATATGGAGATATCTCATCCGGACATCCCTAAATTATCACGATGGCTGCACGCCTGCACGATGGCTGCACGCGTGTATGTCATGTTTTCAAAAGGCAACTACTTCTTAGAACGAGTCGAGGCGATTCGAGGAACACTGCATAGGTCTAATAATCCCCGACCGCACTGAAATGGCTCATGAAACTCCAAAGAAAACCACATTAGGTTTAACGTTACACGTCCTCAACGAGGGGTCTCGAAGACGAGGGATTAATCCTCATAGGCCTAATTGGTCCGTAGGCCGAGGATTGAATTTATTTTGAACAAAAAAAGCAGACCTAGGCCTGACCCGAAGACAGTCCGTTGGTTGGGCCTAATCCTAACGTTACTGAGTTTCGTAGAGAAAGAGTTGACGTTGAGGTTGGGTTGAGGTTGAAGAAAGGTAAACCATTGAGAATTGGCTTTCTCATGGCTACATCTACTAATGATTGTGATACTTTTGTACTTTGTCCCATGTCTCAGGTGAGAATATAATTGTTTTCGATACTCAACCCATCCACTCCGACAAATACTTGAAATATTGGGTGCAAGTACTTATGCACCTGAGAACATATTCTACTGCTACATAAGTCCGAATGTGGGAGATGAGTCAGTTGGAAATAGGCTACAGGCTCAATGTATATGTAGATTTTGGGGATAGGGGTTGAACCTTGTAGATTGTGAATTTCCATTCTAATACTGACGAAATGAACAACACGTGATTTCCAGTTTCATAGAGAGAGAGAGAGAGAGAGAGAGAGTCCTTCTCAAACAACAGAATGTGCACTTTTCGTGATTTAAAAGTCAATATCCTTCATTTCCAATAGTCCTCCCCCCTAACCCCTTACCCCGAGATTGGTTCCCCGGGGGGGGGGAGAAAATATACATTCTGGAATACAATCATACAAAATAAAAAGCAAGACTAAGTGTTCTGCACGACCTTGTGGTGTTGTAGGGATATATTTTCTAATATTCCAATTTAGCGGCCTGCGGCCGCTACGCTGACCGTCTAATAGTTGGAAATTTGAACCGTCTATTATGAGCATAACGTCTTCTTGACAATCCTCTGTTCACCTCATTTCCCATTCAGAATTGAACCGCTTTATCATCATCACGATATTCCAGCCGATTGCCACAATCGTTCATTGTGAACGGTTTACCACGTTTTCATGAGACTCAAGACGATTTTGCTGATTTCGTCTCCCTACCACATTCAATACTCCTGCATCACCGATGAGCTCATGTGCTATTAGCGTTAGCATATAGTACAGACACCAATTATTCTGAAACAGCACGGACCATTTCCAAGAACTTGTTCGAAGGCACAATGGGAATTTAGAACATGTGGGGCACAATGCTAGCGACTAATTCCAGAAAATGCCTCGCCACCACATTACCCAAAGGCTCTGAAAGTGTTGCTCCTGCTGCAACTCACCCTTTAGCACCAGTGAGCATTTTTCCGTTGCGAAACAAATGCCTCCTCCCTGCATCAAATTGTACAGCCTGACAGTCAGGCAGCCAGTGCTCGCTGCGACAAACAACTGCCTATGGTTCAGACTGATATAGCCCGATGAACCTGGTGCTAAGCGCGTTGGATGGCCAAGCCTTTGGCCTAGAATAGCATAGCCCCATAGACCTGGCGCTTTGGGCTGTAACTGGTCTAGCCCATGGCAAAGGCTGGCAGAGCCTTGCCTATGGCCTAAAATGATCTAGTGTTGTAGGCCTCGCGCATTGTGGTGACATCCACCACCACAACTTCTTCCCAGCACGTTCAATACTCTTGCATCACCGATTAGCTCATGGGTTATTGGCATTCGCTTATGGTATAAGTACCACTGACCCTGAAACAGTACGGGCCATTTCCAAGAACTTGTTCGCCTTTATGTGTTTCCCTTATATCGCGTAAATGTCGTCTTATGATTGCTTATTAAGGACTTTTAAGGAGGGGAGGTGTAATCGTGGTCACTCGTTGTCACACTCGCAATTCACACTCAACGTCGTCTTCATGAATTCCGTTGTGGCAGTAATGTGAAACAAATGTCTCCAGGGATGTCGTTTTACATGTCGGACTGTCACGAGCGACGCGTTTGCTGACATCACTAAACTCTACTGTGCTTCTTCGTATTGTAGGGTTTAAGGCACCACATTACCATCGTGTGGACTGGTCGTTTCTAAGAGGTCCGGGTTCAATTCCCCCCCCCCCCCACGGCTTTGGACACCTGAGTGCTGCGTTCCTTGTATCAATCTGCCCAGCAGGCTGCATGGCTCTCCTTTTCCTGAGGTCACCACTCGCTGCCCTTTGCTGTTCAGGCTTTGGGTACTGTTCATCAGTCATTCTACCCGTAATGGCTAGCACCTCCTAAAGCACCGATTTAGGCACTCCGCACCGCAACTGCAGTGAAAAACGTTGTTTCCGCGCCAGCACCAATCGTTTATTATATGCAGTGACTGCCTCATCGCCATCCTGTAGGACCTCTTTCAACATTTTTTTTACGTTCACCCTCACCTCGCAAAAATCGCCACCATTTTGAAGGGAGGAGCGGCCCGTTTGCACGACGCATGAAACAAAGAACTTATGTTATTATTTTGATTTTACCAATCATGAAAACTCAAATAAGTCGACCATGACATGAAACGCAATCAGAAAGCTATTGCATGGAAGCGATGTCCCGAACCGCCACGTCTGATCCACGTCTGGCCCAACGGAAAACAAGTAAATACAGAAAACAAACCTCAGCAAAGAATATAGTCATATGAAGAACTTGCAGTCGATCATTGAAAACGTGACACGCATTCAGTTATGACCACTCCTTGTTTGATACAGTTAAGTATGAAGCTTATGACTCAGACTGACATAGCTGGATAGGCCTGGCTCTAAAAGCGTTGGATGGCCAAGCCTATGGCCTATAATAGCATAGCCTGAAGGACCTGGTGCTTTGAGGGGTGGATGGCCTAGCCTATGGCCTGAAGTGACATAGTGTTGTAGGCCTCGCGCGCTGGGGTGACAACCACCACCACCACCACCAGAACTCTTGATCTTTTCGAATTAAAGTATAGGATTTTTTGAAAAATTGTATCAGAACCTCTGTAATTTTTTCTCATGGGTTGGGCTTCCTGGGAAAGCAAATTAGGCTCTCACATTATCAGTTAAAATTGTAATGATGTTTTCGCCAAGTGTGCACAGGTGAATGTTATTTTTAACTGAAAACTGGGGATTTTCGTAAATTCAATTATATATTAAGAATTATACAATATCCTGATATCGGTTGGTATATTGCAGACAATATGGGATTGATTCAATGTCCATATTGACCATTCCTATCTATGTACTANCCCGAGATTGGTTCCCTGGGGGGGGGAATACATTCTGGATTACAATCATACAAAATAAAAAGCAAGATAAAGTGTTATGCACGACCTTGTGGTGTTGTAGGGATATATTTTCTAATATTCCAATTATATATATACTAGCGGCCTGCGGCCGCTACGCTGACCGTCTAATAGTTGGAAATTTGAACCGTCTATTATGAGCATAACGTCTTCTTGACAATCCTCTGTTCACCTCATTTCCCATTCAGAATTGAACCGCTTTATCACATGTATACACTTATAGCTTACAGTACACAGGGAGATTCTGTTCCTAAACACCATCATCACGATATTCCAGCCGATTGCCACAATCGTTCATTGTGAACGGTTTACCACGTTTTCATGAGACTCAAGACGATTTTGCTGATTTCGTCTCCCTACCACATTCAATACTCCTGCATCACCGATATCATCACGATATTCCAGCCGATTGCCACAATCGTTCATTGTGAACGGTTTACCACGTTTTCATGAGACTCAAGACGACTTTGTTGATTTCGTCTCCCTACCACATTCAATACTCCTGCATCACCGATTAGCTCATGTGCTATTAGCGTTAGCATATAGTACAGACACCAATTATTCTGAAACAGTACGGACCATTTCCAAGAACTTGTTCGAAGGCACAATGGGAATTTAGAACATGTGGGGCACAATGCTAGCGACTAATTTAAGAAAATGCCTCGCCACCACGTTACCCAAAGGCTCTGGAAGTGTTGCTCTTGCTGCAAACTCACCCTTTAGCACCAGTGAGCACTTTTCCATTGAGAAACAAATGCCTCCTCCCTGCATCAAATTGTACAGCCTGACAGTCAGGCAGCCAGTGCTCGTTGCGACAAACAACTGCCTATGGTTCAGACTGATATAGCCCGATGAACCTGGTGCTAAAGCGCGTTGGATGGCCAAGCCTTTGGCCTAGAATAGCATAGCCCCATAGACCTGGCGCTTTGGGCTGTAACTGGTCTAGCCCATGGCAAAGGCTGGCAGAGCCTTACCTATGGCCTAAAATGATCTAGTGTTGTAGGCCTCGCGCATTGTGGTGACATCCACCACCACAACTTCTTCCCAGCACGTTCAATACTCTTGCATCACCGATTAGCTCATGGGTTATTAGCATTCGCTTATGGTATAGGTACCACTGACCCTGAAACAGTACGGGCCATTTCCAAGAACTTGTTCGCCTTTACACAAAGGGAATATAGCGCATTTACAGCAGAATACTAACGAATAATTCCTGAAAATTCCTCCCCTCCACATTAGCACCAGTGAGCAACAGTGTGAGCGTTAAGTGTGAGTTGCAGCAGAAGTACTTTTCCGTTGTGGCAGTAATGTGAAACAAATGTCTCCTCCCTACAGCAAAATGTACAGCCTGACAGTGCTCGCTGCGCAAACGACTGTAGTGATTTGAGATGACACGAAGAAGCATAACATCCCAAATTCCGTGGTGTAATGGTAGCACACCTGACCAGCAAAGCAAGAGGTCCGGGGTTCAATTCCCCCCCCCCCCCACGGCTTTGGACACCTGAGTGCTGCGTTCCTTGTATCAATCTGCCCAGCAGGCTGCATGGCTCTCCTATTCCCGAGGTCAGCACTCGCTGCCCTTTGCTGTTCAGGCTTTGGGTACTGTTCATCAGTCATTCTAGCCGTAATGGCTAGCACCTCCTAAAGCACCGATTTAGGCACTCCGCACCGCAGTTGCAGTGAAAAACGTTGTTTCCGCGCCAGCACCAATCGTTTATTATATGCAGTGACTGCCTCATCGCCATCCTGTAGGACCTCTTTCAGCATTTTTTTTACGTTCACCCTCACCTCGCAAAAATCGCCAATTTTTTTAAGGGAGGAGCGGCCCGTTTGCTCGACGCATGAAACAAAGAACTTGTTATTATTTTGATTTTACCAATCATGAGAACTCAAATAAGTCGACTATGACATGAAACGCAATCAAAAAGCTATTGCATGGAAGCGATGTCCCGAACCGCCACGTCTGATCCACGTCTGGTCCAACGGAAAACAAATAAATACGGAAAACAAACACCTCAGCAAAGAATATAGTCATATGAAGAACTTGCGGTCGATCATTGAAAACGTGACACGCATTCAGTTATGACCACTCCTTGTTTGATACAGTTAAGTATTAAGCTTATGGCTCAGACTGACATAGCTGGATAGGCCTGGCGCTAAAAGCGTTGGATGGCCAAGCCTATGGCCTATGATAGCATAGCCTGAAGGACCTGGTGCTTTGAGGGGTGGATGGCCTAGCCTATGGCCTGAAGTGACATAGTGTTGTAGGCCTCGCGCGCTGGGGTGACAACCACCACCACCACCAGAACTCTCGATCTTTTCGAATTAAAGTATAGGATTTTTTGAAAAATTGTATCAGAACCTCTGTAATTTTTTCTCATGGGTTGGGCTTTCTGGGAAAGCAAATTAGGCTCTCACATTATCAGTTAAAATTGTAATGAGATCTTTTCGAATTAAAGTATAGGATTTTTTGAAAAATTGTATCAGAACCTCTGTAATTTTTTCTCATGGGTTGGGCTTCCTGGGAAAGCAAATTAGGCTCTCACATTATCAGTTAAAATTGTAATGATGTTTTCGCCAAGTGTGCACAGGTGAATGTTATTTTTAACTGAAAACTGGGGATTTTCGTAAATTCAATTATATATTAAGAATTATACAATATCCTGATATCGGTTGGTATATTGCAGACAATATGGGATTGATTCAATGTCCATATTGACCATTCCTATCTATGTACTACAAGCTAACGTTTGTTTTTCCACCGGAGCCCTTCACGGCTTGCTTTTTCGAACCCGACCCGATCGGCCTTATTCGAATCGCGGCTCCACCCGACCCGAAACTCGTGGAGCCGAGCTTTACGGACCCGACTCACGGGTCGGGTTCGAAAGCGGGCTGCGGTCTGGGCCCTGTCATGCCGGCCCGCAGCCCGCTTAGGCCTCTGAGTCCGAGGACTCGAAGTCTCTGGATACGTCTTCCTTCTTAGCGACTCTGCTGACTCCACGAAACCCTCCAGCTATCCCATGACGGAATGAGGTGTATTTTTTGCCAAAAGCTCTAAGCGGTTGAAGAATTTCCTGGGAGAGTATCGCAAAAGCGGACGTGGGTTATCCTTTGAACTAACGGCTCGACGGGCAGGCTAGGCGCCTCATCAAGCCAGGTTATCTCTTCTAGGCGTAAGACATGTACGGTCTTTCAGATACCTCATCCAATGGCCTGATGGAACTCAGCTGAACTTAGTATATAGAGAAATTTTTTTATGAATTTATGAAAGTGGGAGTGAGTGGGACGCACCAAGCAAAATTGATCCAAAATAAAGCTGTTCTAAATTCCGGTGACGTGTTTCATTTGAACGTCACGGAACAGAAGTCAATTAACATAAAAAACGAAGACATGAATGTTTCACTGGTAGTAGCTAGTTCTCTTGAATTCTGCTTGGAAAGAAAGGGACATTCTTGCTTATCTGGAAACCTGCAACATAGCATATTCTCCTTTTTGTAAGATCATCCACTGCACGTAAACGAGGGAAGAGTCAGCTGGAATATTTTGTAAAAAGGTACAATACATTTTTGTAAACGCAAGATAATGATTCCGTCGCCGTTAATTTTGCACCAGCACGACAGCATGACTACTGTCCCTCTACGATGACCATTCTTTGTTTTCATAATCGCTTTGTGTAATGATTGGTGCTGGGAGACAGCAGCAAATGCCTACATGTCTGATATCCATTTCATATCTGTAAATAGTATATCTGGAGGCCAAATGTTTCAGGCAATATATCCCATTTTCAGAGGTGCTACGGCGTTCGTATCAGGAAAGGGTCTTCAGGATTCATTTTCTCCCATCTTCATTTTAATCCATGAAAGGAACCTATTGGAAAAGGACACAATAGGACCAGCATATAGCAGCAACAGATGGGAAAAATAAAGACAGAAATATGAGGTAGGAAGGACAGGGAAAGAAACGACACCTCACCGATTCACTTTGGTGAAAATGCTGTATTGGCCTGGGCGTCTTGAAGAGCACTCAATTTCTTCGAAAAAGTTACTCACGATCCCAACTACCTGGCATGAATTTCCCTTAGAGCAGAAGATCATGGGATTCCCGGAATCTCCACGGCATACCGTTCGATGTTCTGAGAACCCACTCTTATTAGGGATAGTCCATTTTACGAAGATGTGGAAAGGAACGTCTGGTGTAAGCTTACCTTCAAGAGGAGTCGCATTGTCATGACCCGCACAGAACATGTTAGAGGTAAGGGAATGGGTGAGAGTGTGGTCCCCTGTCATATTTATTGTGTTCTGGCGACAATTGGCATTTGATATTATAGGCAGTTCCATTTCCATCAACACTGCAGAACGTTTTTCTAATATGTTAGAACCCCAACTAGCTACCTGCGAATACACAATATGAAATTGCATGCATCAATGGCAAAAAACATAAGAATAAAATTTCCAGAAATCTAAAACTAAATCTAACCTTTCCTCGATTTTCTACTTCGATATTTGTCTCTGATGGAAGACATACCAACTGAACTCGCAAGGTCAACACAGCTGGTTCCGTCAGTTTCAAAAGAGCAATGTCGGAGTCATAGTTCTGAAAGTTGAAATCCTCATGAACGACAATCTTAGACACCTGAAAAGGGAGCATAATCGTTAATTTGATCTAAAGCATACATTCAGTGCAAAAACGAACGGGAACTTATGCGACACGTTACCTGTCTGATCTGGACGAATTCGTCATCCATTGAGTTGTTTTGATGATATTTTCCGAGATATACAAGTAATTCCCACTCCTTCCGAGTTCTTGGAGAACCGTCAACAACGGCGCAATGAGCTGCGGTGAGCACCCATTGCTTCTGAATGAGCGCCCCTCCGCAGATGATGTGTTTCTTCTCCATGTCATAAATTGTTGCTGGCCATATATAGTTCCGATTGTCCAAAGGCTTCCCGCCTTCCGGCAACACTCGCTGCACACTCTTTCCACATTCTAGGGGTGCAGGGCAGAGCTCTTTGTCGAATCGAGAAGTGTTTTAGAGCGATCTTGTCAGGAAGAAATGATAATAATCTGACCAGGTTCACAAAAAGGACTTTTTCCACCCCATTCTCCATTCTCTCCACATATGCGAATAACACCTGGAGACTCATATACCATGAGGAACGTGAGTATAAAGTGGTACGAAGGCTAGCGTACAAAGGGTAAAAATCCCGAGCGACATGTCAAGAATGGGAGACAGAGAAGTTCATGTGATGGTCTTAGAATCACGAATGATGAAATATATAAAGGAAGACCAGAAATGCATGCATTTATTCACTTGTAATCAGCGTGTGCTCCTGTGATTTCTTCTAGTATCCTTACCCTCTCGGGCAAGAGATCTCCAAAGTTCCGTGTTCTATTCCCATGAGTTGCCCACACCCTATTATATGGTTTCCACCTGCAAGAGAGGCGCAATCGAACCTAAATAATGGATTTCGTTATCATGTTCATAAAATTTGAAATTTCAGGAAGACTCATGAAGGGCTACATTTATGTCATGGACTCTATAGTAACTTTTGCTGGTTGGGTAGCCTGTATCTGGGATTCCTGCAGGACTCGTCGTATGCGCAGGGTGTAAACTTTTTCTGAAGATGGTGAGTATCTTTAGGTAACGGCTATTGCTTCACTGTGACTGCTTCTAGGGCCCTTAAACGGGGAGAACTGTAAGCAGTAGTCTCTACCTGTTCACTGGACGGTTGACGTTTAGGTAAGTAGTTTAGTCTTCTCTCTTCTTTCCAAAGGGAATATGCTATTCAATCGGCACGTGTACCAGTGGGAAGCCAGTGCCAGAGTCCTTGCAAAAGAGAGGATCACCAGGTTTCCCGCACCAGGGCGAGGAGAAGGAGACGCAAATGGAATTCAACGGGAGGGAACTGCCTTTAGTGAATCTCTCCTCGCATATGCTGGAATTCGTGATCGAGGCTTGGTATGTCACCGGTTTCCCAATATCCGATGCATTATCTATTGTGAAAATATTCCACCAAATTCACCAAGAATATTTCCGAAACGAAGATCATCCGGTGATTCCACGAGCAACTACAACTTCTGACCTCCGTTGTGAGAAATGAGCTCGCACTGGGAAAGGCTGTGGATGTCGTGACTCTGAAGGCACAGAATGCATGCACCATCATCTACTTTCACTGGTCCCTCGAGACTCAGGATCATGAAGTCATTGTCGAGAGTCTCTTGACTAAAATTGGCGTGAATGAAGTAGGTGCTAATGTTATGGTGAATGGAACCATCAATGACCTGAACTGACAGCATCTCGATGTTGCTCTGTCTGAAAAGTAAGTACAAGGTTGAAACTTCATTGGTGGCCCAAAAAAAGGGCACTCTTTTCAACGCGGGTTTTTGCTGTAATGCTTTCAAAGATTTTTTTCTGGTTGCATGTAGTGAAAATAATAAATATTCAGGTACAAAATGCTTTTTTTCAGACTTGAAATATCTTGAGGGATGACATAGAAAACATTGGTTGAATTTAGGTAACCAAAAATCGGCGTTGCACTCACCACCTCGACCAAGCATTCACTCGACGTCCCTGCACTCACGAGAAGAGGAAGGGAAACGCTGACCTTACCAGACGTCGCGAGACTGATTGGATGTGCCTGCTACCGTAAGCTGTCGGTGAGCGCAACGCCAATTTTTAGTAACCGATATTCACAATTTTTTATAGGTCATCCTATAAGATATTTCAAGTCTGATGAAAGCATTTTGTAGCTGAATCTTCCTTCTTCCCGTTGCATTCAACCAAAAAAAATATCCTTGAAAGCATCACACCGAAAATGCGCGTTGAAAAGATTGCTCTTTTTGGGGGCCACCCTGTAGAATATGATTCATACTCAGTCTTTGAATGTCTGCGAAGGATTTTGAAGGGTGTATATGCCCTTGGAAAAAAGGGCCTTGGAGTACTGGCGCAATGGGAGCTACAGTGCTTATCGAATGAATTCACCCCCCTCTTACTATGGGCTCCTATGACTCGCCATGCTTTTCTATGACGCATCTGAGGATGCTGTAACTGCTAATAACAACTAATCAAGGTAGATGTCGCCCACGTCGCTATGTCCTGCATTCTAAGCGGTTGGGGAAAGTGTATTCATCCATTCTGAGTTTTCCATTTAAGTCTCGCTTAGTCTTCCAACGAAATAAATCGTATTAATTTATGAAAGACTCTTTTAGGGAGATAATGACATGCCCCTAACTTCTTTCTCTCATTCAATTTGATCACATTAATGATACCCATTGAATAACGAAGGATTTCATAATCATTATTTAGAATCAGAGGAGGGAAAATACAACTGTGCTCTGAGTACTGTGTCCAATAAAAAGCATTTTCAACTTTTCTCNATTTATTCTAGTATCCTTACCCTCTCGGGCAAGAGATCTCCAACGTTCCGTGTTCTATTCCCATGAGTTGCCCACACCCTATTATATGGTTTCCACCTGCAAGAGAGGCGCAATCGAACCTAAATAATGGATTTCGTTATCATGTTCATAAAATTTGAAATTTCAGGAAGACTCATGAAGGGCTACATTTATGTCATGGACTCTATAGTAACTTTTGCTGGTTGGGTAGCCTGTATCTGGGATTCCTGCAGGACTCGTCGTATGCGCAGGGTGTAAACTTTTTCTGAAGATGGTCTCATAGAAATCCATTGCCGATAACGAAGTGACACTGACGAAGATCCCGGGAATTTGCCCCTCTTGACATTCGTCATCAGAGATGGACAAGTGACCTGCCAACTGCAAATCCATTCATCAAATCAGACCTCTCTTCTTTCCAAAGGGAAGATGCTATTCAATCGGAACGTGTACCAGTGGGGAGCCAATGCCAGAGTCCTTGCAAAAGAGAGGAGCACCAGGTTTCCCGCACCAGGGCGAGGAGAAGGAGACGCAAATGGAATTCAACGGGAGGGAACTACCTTTAGTGAATCTCTCCTCGCATATGCTGGAATTCGTGATCGAGGCTTGGTATGTCACCGGTTTTCCAATATCCGATGCATTATCTATTGTGAAAATATTCCACCAAATTCACCAAGAATATTTTCGAAACGAAGATCATCCGGTGATTCCACGAGCAACTACAACTTCTAACCTCTGTTGTGAGAAATGAGCTCGCACTGGGAAAGGCTGTGGATGTCGTGACTCTGAAGGCACAGAATGCATGCACCATCATCTACTATCACTGGTCCCTCGAGACTCAGGATCATCAAGTCATTGTCGAGAGTCTCTTGACTAAAATTGGCGTGAATGAAGTAGGTGCTAATGTTATGGTGAATGGAACCATCACTGACCTGAACTGACAGCATCTCGATGTTGCTCTGTCTGAAAAGTAAGTACAAGGTTGAAACTTCATATTCCACGCATATACAGGGTGGCCCAAAAAAAGGGTACTCTTTTCAACGCGGGTTTTTGCTGTAATGCTTTCAAAGATTTTTTTCTGGTTGCATGTAGTGGAAATAATAAATATTCAGGTACAAAATGCTTTTTTTCAGACTTGAAATATCTTGAGGGATGACATAGAAAACATTGGTTGAATTTAGGTAACCAAAAATCGGCGTTGCACTCACGAACTCGACCAAGCATTCACTCGACGTCCCTGCACTCACGAGAAGAGGAAGGGAAACGCTGACCTTAGTAGACGTCGCGAGACTGATTGGATGTGCCTGCTACCGTATGCTGTCGGTGAGCGCAACGCCAATTTTTAGCAACCGATATTCACAATTTTTTCTAGGTCATCCTATAAGATATTTCAAGTCTGATAAAAGCATTTTGTAGCTGAATCTTCCTTCTTCCCGTTGCATTCAACCAAAAAAATATCCTTGAAAGCATCACACCGAAAATGCGCGTTGAAAAGATTGCTCTTTTTGGGGGCCACCCTGTAGAAGATGATTCATACTCAGTCTTTGAATGTCTGCGAAGGATTTTGAAGGGTGTATATGACCTTGGAAAAAAGGGCCTTGGAGTACTGGCGCAATGGGAGCTAGTTCAAATGAGACCTGCTTAAATAGTGAATTCATGGATTATAATTTAGGACGTTCATTTACTGCTTCGGGAATGTCGTGACTGGTATTGGTACCTCTTTTCACTGAGTCGTATTTCTAAATTGTGGATCAATTTTTTGGGGCCTAAATTTTTCCATTGGTACCAACATTTTGACAGTTGAAGTTTCCGGAACGTCTAGATATCATCTTTCCTATGAAATGGTTGCTCATTTTAGAAACAACTGAATTCATCAAGGATTGGTAACATCTAATAACAGCACCAAACATATCGCAAAAAAGCGAAGAAAGCCTACTCGGCGAACAAAAAGCAGGAAGCTGCAGTGGAGACGAAACTCCGCTCGACGAGAGCCCCACCGCACTCGATACGCCTATTGGAGTCCACGATGACAACGCTCCAACTGAGTATTCGCAGGCCAGATGCTTCAGCTGTGTGGTTGGCCTCGATGCAGCATGTCTCATTTGTCAGCTTCGACGTCGGGAGGGCTATTTTCAAATGAATCAACCGAAGTGAATGTAAAGAGCTTGACGTTATTAGAGAATGGTGAATGTCACCATCACATCAATTATTTGAACTTACAAGAAGTTCTTAATTAGAAAGAGATCATGTGTTTATTATGATTTTGTTCTTGGTGATCCTAATCCAAAACAGCTGTTAACCCATAGAATAATGTTCCGAGCCTATGTTTATGCAGTTCATGAGCATTTAAAAGCATTTTCCCGTTCATCTCTAGCCATTTCACCAGCAAATTATTTAACAATAACACCAGGAATTTTATTTTTTCCACTTGCACCTTGTCGCTGACTGAAGGACCAGCCCAAGATGTTAGGCATGACGATTCTTCACAAGGACCTTTACCTTTGTGCCCCAGAATTGCTTTTACTTATCGCAGACTCGCCATAGCACTTGGCAATTTACAACTGGGAATTTTGCATTGTTTTTATCTCAAGAACAGACGACTGCTTCCAGTTAAATGTTGTTTTATGTCAATTTGGACTTGTTTCAGCTTACCGCATTTCCTCTCAGACGAATCAGTTCTTCAGTTTGTAAATCAGTGTTTCAACAATTTCCCCCCACATTTCGTTCAACCAACACCAGGAAATTCTTGCAAAATTGTTGCCCTACCACATCCTTTCGCAAGTAAAAGCACTTCATTGTCAGACAGAAGAACTCTGGCTCAATATTGGTGCGCTCAAAGAGCCCAACAAAACTCTCCCCGATACTCTTCATGCTCAAAAACTAAATTCTAATTGCCTTTATGTTATCATACATAGAATAAAGTGAGGGGAAAACTAACAAAATTATAGGACGTCAAATGGATGCAAACAATTCGTTGCACAATTTTTTTCCGGCGCAACCTGCTATATTGTGAGGTAAAAAAATCTCATAGATTGGCCCTTTTTTTTCTTTCACCGAGTATACGTTTCTCCCTATGTGTGTTGGTGTTTATGGAATACGAAAGAAGTTTATTAAATTCACTTTTTTCCCTTTCCATCCCAAGAAGATGCATTTAAAACATGGTCAATTAATGGGCATGGTCATCAATAAACATGTGCACTACGAAGAGGCATCTTACAGAAATCTAAGGTTCCATGGTATGGAGTGACGCTTTTAGCCACTTCCCCATTTCATCATGCATCAGCTTAGCGGAATTGACAAGGACATGGAATAAATGCACTGCATAAATTAATGGAAATCGGCCACATGACGAGACATACCTGGATTTGAGTCCAGTTCCCGATGCCATTTCTCGACGGCTTCCTTTGAGGCGCAGCAACGAAAATCAGCGTCGGATTTTTGGCATTGGAAGAGGGATGATAAATATTTTCCTTTGATATTCCGACATTTACTTGACAGATAAACTTTCATGCAGTAACCCAAAGGAGGGCTGCAATTCGGGACTTTAAACAATAACGATTTCTTCAGTTGGCAGCAATGTTCTCTCTCGGTGCAATTTGTTCCGTTTTCAACAGTCTCGGGTACACAGGTCCATAGTTCTGACTCGGATACACACTGGTGAACGCAATTCTGCATAGGCGGATGACCTAGAAGGTATTGAGAAAAGGAACATTTTCCGCCAAGGGGTTGGCAAAAAAACACATGTTTACGCTAAATGAATCTGAGAGTTTCAAAATGGATGGTACACATGGTTATCCCCAAAATATTTTCATCACATTCAATCTCACGTTTCCTTGGCTCACAAAACGCAATAAAAGAGCACTTACATGTCGTGTTATAATGATGGTACCTCATCTAACACATAATAGTGACCAGTCACTGTGTAAAAACTTCATATTTCGACTTGTTTTGAGGGTATGTCATAAAACCAAGAGTAATAGAGTAAGAGCAATAAAATATTCTTGAAAATGTTGGGGAAAATATAGCCTCAAAACTTTTCCCTTTAGGAAATGTTTACAGCTGTGCTACGAGTTATAAATAACCCAGCCTATAGATAATATGCAAGCGGAACTTTTGAAGGGAAACAAAACATCTCCATTTCGTTTTACGTTTTCGCTTACGTGAGGCTGGCAATGATGTCCCATAACCAGAGGTAAGTTGATGACATATCGACATATAAATTTTGCTTTGACCGATGCTAGTACAACCAAATTACATTGCGTAATACCTGTGTGCACTATGTTTCCAAATTTAGACAAAATTAGAAAAAAATCCTAGTGTTGCAATATTCGTAAACACTGCGCACTGGTCGCCATGATAGTTACGAAGAGCTGTTGGATCTGTTACATGAGCTGTTGAGACTGAAGGACTGGTTAAAAGGACTGACCGATGATTGGGTCTTCTAACTGGCAACATAGTTCATCGTTTGTGCATCCGTCAAATTTCGTGAGATTCACTGTTTCGTTCTTGCAGAGAGATATTTTCAGATTGCTGACGCACTTATGAGGACACAGATTGCACATTTTCCGGGCCTCTTGAGCTTTTAAAAGCGTTCCTTCCTCACAGGAGCCCTTAACATGTCTACGTAGATGTGGGGCAAGTGCCAGCCATGCCAAGAAGCAGCCACACTGGATGGGATTCCCTGGAAATCAAGTATTTCGAGAAATGCAAAAAGGTGTAAGGCGATTCGGAGGGCTGCTATATTGCGAAAACGTGCACCTCACCGTATAGGTAGAGGGACCCGGTTCCTTTCGCTATAACATCGAGAATAGGGCGAAAGAATTCCTCGTTCAGTTCCGAGATATTGTTTTGGCTTAGGTAAATCTTTGTGTGGAACTGGAGACCTAAAACACATGAGAAATGTCCTGCTAATGTTCGGCTCGTAAATAACTGAAGAATGCGCGTGAGAATATTTCACATTGATGGAAATCAGGAAAAATTGAGGAAATCACATGTAAATGTGAAGTACTTCACATTACTTTTCATATCGTTGAATTTGGCTCCATTGCGGCAAAATGGGAGGCGTTTTGGACTTTTGACGAAATATGTGGATTGTTTACAAAGTTCTGGGAATTTGGGAGCTAAATTTTTTATTATGCTAATTTCTTCGATATTGCAGTGCAATTTTCAACATAATCAACATTTAGCTGTATACATTTTTGTCAGCGAGTAACAATTTTTTTGTCTATCTTCAAATAACCTTTGTGAAGTACGTTCTATCCACTCATTTATCGCTGCTTTAACTTCAGATAGAGACTCAAAATATTGATAGATTCCTCGAAGACGTTTCCTCATTTCCCCAAGCAGATAATAGTCCCTGGAAGACAGGTCTGGAGAATAGGGTGGGTGTGGCAGAAATTCCCTGCGCAGATCTGACAAAACGGCCTTCGATGGACAAGCAGTGCGTGGCCTCCCATTTTCTTGCTGCAGTAATGGTTGGGAATGGAGCTTTCCTGGCCGTTTTTTCTTGAATACCTGACGCAGTGGTCTCTTCAGCAATCAGAGTAATATTGTGCATTTATTGTGGAACCTTTTTGTAGATAATCAAATATGATTATTCCCTCGCAAGCCCAAAACACCGTTATCATAACCTTACCAAATGATGACAGTCCTTGCTTTTAGTGGAGGGCCATCAGAAGTTCGCCGCCATTTCATGGACTGAATTTTTGTTTGTGGATTAAAGTATCCAGGTCTCATCTGTCGGGAGGATGAGTTGCCAGAATCTATCCCCATATTGTTCCTGTAGAGCCAACAACTCGGAACACACCTCCACACCATTGAGTTTATGTTCTGGCAGTAACAGCCACGGTACCCATCGTGCAGAAACCTTGTTCACTCTAAGATGATCATGTAAAATGCCATGTACTTTTTTGGAGTGCTTACACTTGCTGCAACTCGCGAATGGTGATTCATCTGTCTTTCATTAAAATTTTCTTCACAGTGAATACGTTTTCTTCAACAGCAGTGTTTGGTCGACCACTACGGGGGGTCAACTTTAAGGCTCGTTCTTCCATTCTTAAAGCGATCAATCCAACGGTAGACGATATTTTTAAATTCAGAAGATTCTCCAAAAAACAGCTTTCAAACGTTGAATAATTTTAGACGTCCTAATCACCTTCATTCATGAAAAAAAAGATAGCTCTTTGAGAATTTACCGCATCTTCCATGACTGACACTGTGTACCCAGCGCGACAACTTCTTACTGACGCATGCTCAGTGATTCAACATTTTGAAGTCGTGTTTAGGAAAAGCGTAAGTATGTGTGACCAACTTTGCGCTAGGCTTTGATCAGCCGTTGCAGGAACAAAATCCCTTGAACCTATTAAACATCCCTTGTAATTATGGCTGTTCCTATGAAGTTCTCCCGGAACGATACTCAGAAAGATTAGTCTACGGTATACTGCATAAGGCCCTATAACGTCAAACTGGTTCATTTTTTTACATTTATCGAAGTGAATATTGCCTCCAGTTCCATTCTTTCTATTGAAAACGCTCATTCATGAAAATTCGTTCATTCTTCTACTGTTTCCTGGAGTGACTCAAAGGGGACACTGTTTTTCATGTATACGAGTTGAAGATGAATCCAAACAAGAAAACCTCAGTTTGATTTCAGGGAATCTGCCATTTGATCGTCTGGAGATCGACAGTTGCTAAGGTCATACCTCTCATGGCTTCAGGGTCAATTCTGGAGATGTTGTTTCCAAACAATGACACCACCTTCAACGCCCCGCTGCGGAATTCCAAAAGCCCGCTCGAGAGGGTGGGACCCAGACGACAGCTGGAGCATTCGAACATCTCCAGTTTCTTCAAATTTCTGATCATAGCAGAGGGAAACTTCGCCAGGGGATTGTGAGCTGAATGAAACGTGGAACGGAACGAAACACCTGGTTTAACCTGCAATACTCTTTCAGAAAAATAAAGCAAGCATCAAAGACTCTGTCATTTGCAATCTTCATCCGAAGGGAATGAAAGGTCAGTTGGCAACAGAAGCGCGAACTCAAGTCTCTAAAAAAAAAATAAAAGAAGAAAAGATGTGATTCTTTGCAACATGTCCTTTTGGTGAGAAAATGCATCAACAGAATGAGGCAACGACTGTGAAACACGAGGTTACGAGCATGTCTAAGGAGAAAATTCATAGGAAAGCTCCATGTCACGGTATACATCTACTCAATTGCTTTCAGCTCGTGGGTATACGTTCCCAGCCAGTATTCTTTGGAAGCAATGTTCTCTCTCGGTGCAATTTGTTCCGTTTTCAACAGTCTCGGGTACACAGGTCCATAGTTCTGACTCGGATACACACTGGTGAACGCAATTCTGCATAGGCGGATGACCTAGAAGGTATTGAGAAAAGGAACATTTTCCGCCAAGGGGTTGGCAAAAAAACACATGTTTACGCTAAATGAATCTGAGAGTTTCAAAATGTATGGTACACATGGTTATCCCCAAAATATTTTCATCACATTCAATCTCACGTTACCTTGACTCACAAAACGCAATTAAAGAGCACTTACATGTCGTGTTATAATGATGGTACCTCATCTAACACATAATAGTGACCAGTCACTGTGTAAAAACTTCATATTTCGACTTGTTTTGAGGGTATGTCATAAAACCAAGAGTAAGAGCAATAAAATATTCTTGAAAATGTTGGGGAAAATATAGCCTCAAAACTTTTCCCTTTAGGAAATGTTTACAGCTGTGCTACGAGTTATAAATAACCCAGCCTATAGATAATATGCAAGCGGAACTTTTGAAGGGAAACAAAACATCTCCATTTCGTTTTACGTTTTCGCTTACGTGAGGCTGGCAATGATGTCCCATAACCAGAGGTAAGTTGATGACATATCGACATATAAATTTTGCTTTGACCGATGCTAGTGCAACCAAATTACATTGCGTAATACCTGTGTGCACTATGTTTCCAAATTCAGACAAAATTAGAAAAAAATCCTAGTGCTGCAATATTCGTAAACACTGCGCACTGGTCGCCATGATAGTTACGAGGAGCTGTTGGATCTGTTACATGAGCTGTTGAGACTGAAGGACTGGTTAAAAGGACTGACCGATGATTGGGTCTTCTAACTGGCAACATAGTTCATCGTTTGTGCATCCGTCAAATTTCGTGAGATTCACTGTTTCGTTCTTGCAGAGAGATATTTTCAGATTGCTGACGCACTTATGAGGACACAGATTGCACATTTTCCGGGCCTCTTGAGCTTTTAAAAGCGTTCCTTCCTCACAGGAGCCCTTAACATGTCTACGTAGATGTGGGGCAAGTGCCAGCCATGCCAAGAAGCAGCCACACTGGATGGGATTCCCTGGAAATCAAGTATTTCGAGAAATGCAAAAAGGTGTAAGGCGATTCGGAGGGCTGCTATATTGCGAAAACGTGCACCTCACCGTATAGGTAGAGGGACCCGGTTCCTTTCGCTATAACATCGAGAATAGGGCGAAAGAATTCCTCGTTCAGTTCCGAGATATTGTTTTGGCTTAGGTAAATCTTTGTGTGAAACTGGAGACCTAAAACACATGAGAAATGTCCTGCTAATGTTCGGCTCGTAAATAACTGAAGAATGCGCGTGAGAATATTTCACATTGATGGAAATCAGGAAATATTGAGGACATCACATGTAAATATGAAGTACTTCACATTACTTTTCATATCGTTGAATTTGGCTCCATTGCGGCAAAATGGGAGGCGTTTTGGACTTTTGACGAAATATGAGGGTTGTTTATAAAGTTCTGGGAATTTGCGAGCTAAATTTTTTATTATGCTAATTTCTTCGATATTGCAGTGCAATTTTCAACATAATCAACATTTAGCTGTATACATTTTTGTCAGCGAGTAACAATTTTTTTGTCTATCTTCAAATAACCTTCGTGAAGTACGTTCTATCCACTCATTTATCGCTGCTTTAACTTCAGATAGAGACTCAAAATATTGATAGATTCCTCGAAGACGTTTCCTCATTTCCCCAAACAGATAATAGTCCCTGGAAGACAGGTCTGGAGAATAGGGCGGGTGTGGCAGCAATTCCCAGCGCAGATCTGACAAAACGGCCTTCGATGGACAAGCAGTGCGTGGCCTCGCATTTTCTTGCTGCAGTAATGGTTGGGAATGGAGCTTTCCTGGCCGTTTTTTCTTGAATACCTCACGCAATGGTCTCTTCAGCAATCAGAGTAATATTGTGCATTTATTGTGGAACCTTTTTGTAGATAGTCAAACATGATTTTTCCCTCGCAAGCCCAAAACACCGTTATAACCTTACCAAATGATGACATAGTCCTTGCTTTTAGTGGAGGGCCATCAGAAGTTCGCCGCCATTCCATGGACTGAATTTTTGTTTGTGGATTAAAGTATCCAGGTCTCATCTGTCGTGAGGATGAGTTGCCAGAATCTATCCTCATATTGTTCCTGTAGAGCCAACAACTCGGAACACACCTCCACACCATTGAGTTAATGTTCTGGCAGTAACAGCCACGGTACCCATCGTGCAGAAACCTTGTTCACTCCAAGATGATCATGTAAAATGCCATGTACTTTTTTGGAGTGCTTACACTTGCTGCAATCTCGCGAATGGTGATTCATCTGTCTTTCATTAACATTTTATTCACATTGAATACGTTTTCAACAGTAGTGTTTGGTCGACCACTGCGGGGGGTCAATTTCAAGGCTCGTTCTTCCATTCTTAAAGCGATCAATCCAACGGTAGACGGTATTTTTAAATTCAGAAGATTCACCAAAAAACAGCTTTCAAACGTTGAATAATTTCTGACGTCCTAACACCTTCATTCATGAAAAGAAAATGATAGCTCTTTGAGAATTTACCGCATCTTCCATGACTGACACTGTGTACCCAACGCCACAACTTCTTACTGACGCATGCTCAGTGATTCAACATTTTGAAGTTGTGTTTAGGAAAAGCCTAAGTATGTGTGACCAACTTTGCGCTAGGCTTTGATCAGCCGTTGCAGGGATAGAACAAAATCCCTTAAACCTGGTAAACATCCCTCGTAATTATGGCTGTTCCTATGGAGTTCTCCCGGAACGATACTCAGAAAGATTAGTCTACGGTATACTGCATAAGGCCCTATAACGTCAAACTGGTTACATTTTTTTACATTTACCGAAGTGAATATTGCCTCCAGTTCCATTCTTTCTATTGAAAACGCTTATTCGTGAAAATCCGTTCATTCCTCTACTGTTTCCTGGAGTGACTCAAAGGGGACACTGTTTTTCATGTATACGAGTTGAAGATGAATCCAAACAAGAAAACCTCAGTTTAATTTCAGGGAATCTGCCATTTGATCGTCTGGAGATGGACAGTTGCTAAAGTCATACCTCTCATGGCTTCAGGGTCAATTCTGGAGATGTTGTTTCCAAACAGTGACACCACCTTCAACGCCCCGCTGCGGAATTCCAAAAGCCCGCTCGAGAGGGTGGGACCCAGACGACAGCTGGAGCATTCGAACATCTCCAGTTTCTTCAAATTTCTGATCATGGCAGAGGGAAACTTCGCCAGGGGATTGTGAGCTGAATGAAACGTGGAACGGAACGAAACACCTGGTTTAACCTGCAATACTCTTTCAGAAAAATAAGCAAGCATCAAAGACTCTGTCATTTGCAATCTTCATCCGAAGAGAATGAAAGGTCAGTTGGCAACAGAAGCGCGAACTCAAGTCTCTAAAAAAAAATAAAAGAAGAAAAGATGTGATTCTTTGCAACATGTCCTTTTGGTGAGAAAATGAATCAACAGAATGAGGCAAAGACTGTGAAACACGAGGTTACGAGCATGTCTAAGGAGAAAATTCATAGGAAAGCTCCATGTCACGGTATACATCTACTCAATTGCTTTCAGCTCGTGGGTATACGTTCCCAGCCAGTATTCTTTGGATTGTGCTTGATGGATGTCGAACATCGCATAACGTATGAATGTGTTTCTTACACCTTCTAACCATTCTCATGACTTGCAAAAGCTAATACATTAATATCAGGTTTCAAACTGCGTTATTTTGCGGGATGATCCAATAAGCCTGACGTGAGATGATCAATGAAATAGAACATTCTGTAAAAGTACAACAGGTATTCCTCGTCGCAATCCCTGTTGATTGACCTTGTCATCCATTTTTGTCTTTCGATATCAAGAATATCAAAGCCTTCGGGTTCCTTTCCTCTTTCTCAAATTGTATTAATTATTTTTTTTTTCATTTTTCCTTTTTCCATTCGTACTCATGATTATGCAATATTTCACCTTCTCCAATTGACGTTTTCCTTTCAGGCCCAATGCTTACTTTCACCGGCAAATATTTATCCATAAAGAGGCGCTGACACCTTTTGTAATTCGTTTTGAAATGTTGCCTACATTTTTGGAAATAACTGAGCCGCCTGATGAGATATAGGTTGGTGACAAGATACCTTCCTTGCTTTTGCAACCAACCGTTCATTTCTTTTTAAAGACTCGACACGTAAATGTTACGAGAACTCCGTATTCATTGGGATGGTGTGAGGATATCAAGGGAGAGCCGGAATTCTAGAGAACGGAATCACTTACTCATCGTCGCTTGAAAGAAAATGTTTTCCACTCACACATAAAAAGGTACTTCAAGTTGGGAGTCTCCCAACCATCTTCATCCACTTTTGAGATGTTATTATTGTAAAATGAGAAGTCCTCAAGACTAGCACACCGAACTGCTGGGACCGATGTCAAGGAATTGTTATTGAGGGAGAGTTTCTTGAGTTGGGAGAATTCGTCAAGAATTTGAAACGGAAAATCCTCCAGGCGACTGTCAGAAATGCTCATCCACTTGAGCCGGTCCTTCGAAGGGAGAATGGCAGTCTCATTTATTCTCTGCACGGCAGTGTCTTCGATCCATATTTTCTCGAAAGAAACATTCCCAAAGACTCCGTAGGGGAGTTCCTTTACCATTGTGTTGTCTTTCAGCTCAAATTTCCTGCAAAGCGAATAACATTAAATAACTAATTTCGCTATCATTAACATGTTCACAGAAGTAACAAGATGTACTTGAATGCATATCGATATACAGGGACATATAAACAAATACGTGTTATGGTAGCACTGGAGATACCAGCATTAGGTTCCATTGGTATGCCGTTGCCACTTGTGAATGAAGACACTAACAGAAATTGGAAAAAACTTTGAAGAGTTAAAATTCGAAAATGAATTTTTCGCACCAAAGTTGAATGGAGATCCCATAGCCATTCCTGAAAGCAGATGAGATCTGTTGCCCAGTGGTAGCTCGGGAACACTTGACTTCAGATGGAAACCTTCTACAGGTGCAGGGCAATATGTCTTGGTTGGGGCACACCTGCTCAAACGCCTTGGAGGATAAGGAGAGGAAAATTGGGAATAGGAATGTGAATGATGGGTACATAATTGGGTGAGTTGGTTTGGGGGATTGCGTTGGGACTCTTCAGGTTCCTTCATGAGATGATGACGTGGGGTTCACATATCCCCAGAAGCCTATTCAGAGGAGAGGGTATGCATATGTGTCACATTGTCAAAAACTCTCCTTAAGAATAGTCAATGCATAAATATATTGACTCCTGATCAAAACTTTTACAAGATGTTAAAGGGGTATGTTATGTATATCCAAGAGGGCCAACTGGCTTAAAACATTCTCGGGCCCTTTTACCCGCCTGACAGGTTCACCTTTTCTCTTAGATATGATGAGAAGGATGTCTCTCGCATCTCCTTCCGCTTTCCAATCAAACAATACCCAGATCAGATAGCTATTAAAATGATGTGTTCTGATTGGAGTTAAGAGGGACAGTATATTTCTATTGTATATATGAAGGGACATTTTCCCTTTCAGAAAATAAGTCGTTCGTGAGCCGAATTCGGGATGGATAGGGGCCGCAGGTTCGAACTTTTGATATTCGAAAGAAGAGATTCTTCCATCGATCTGTTGGAACCATTCCTTCAGTGGGGAAGGCGGAAATGTTGAAATACATTTTGAGAACTCTGCGAGGATGAGGCGTAGGTAGAATACTTGGGAACTTGAATACCTACATTACTTGCGAGCCTATCTTCCTAGGTGATGCAAATCATCTCTAAGATTGTTTGTATCCTTCACTCGCCTTTGAAGATGGTCAGATCTCCCAGTACTTCAGTTTGCGACTGATTTTGTCCAAGGATGAGTGGACGAAGGCCTAAGAAACTAAAAGTAACTCTTTGCTTGAGAATCCAGTTCAAAGAGTCCATTGATGAAGTCCTTACCTTGGTTTTTCATATTTTTGAAAACATGAACGAAAAAGGAAACTGAACCTGCAAGAATGAAACGAAGAGTGACGGGTTACCATAACATGAATGGAAAGAAACGGGTTAGAACCTTCACTAGAAGATTTCTCTGATGAGTTTCTACATTGACGCATACAACACCATCCAATGAGGGTCCCATTTTCGTAAGATCTGTCTCATTCTTCCACTCCCCTCTCGCAACGAACTGGAGGGCTAACCTTCATGTGTATGTGACTGCGATGTGGCAGTTGAACTGTCTTAAGCCGTTCACATCCAACTTTGGATATCAATTTAAGTTTCGCATAAAAAGCTCCCTGGGCACTAGGTTACCCACCCCCACATTTTGTTCGCTTTAAATATTTTTCATAAAAAAAACTAAGCTACGTTTAATGTTACTAGAATGTAAATAATTTCAATCATTGGTTTTTTCCTTATTCATATAGCATGTATATGAATTTCAAAGTTATTTCGATCGTATTTTTATCAGGAATTTTCATTTAAAAGTTTCCTTAGAAAATGCATTGAAAACGTGTCCTTTTTACTTATCACAGGATTTTCAAATCTTCGGAATGTTTAAGCATCAGTTTGCTAGATCTTTTGGAATACTTTTGGCGATTTTTTGTGCCTTGCCGAACCGTTAAAATACTATCTTTNNAATATTTCACCTTCTCCAATTGACGTTTTCCTTTCAGGCCCAATGCTTACTTTCACCGGCAAATATTTATCCATAAAGAGGTGCTGACACCTTTTGTAATTCGTTTTGAAATGTTGCCTACATTTTTGGAAATAACTGAGCCGCCTGATGAGATATAGGTTGGTGACAAGATACCTTCCTTGCTTTTGCAACCAACCGTTCATTTCTTTTTAAAGACTCGACACGTAAATGTTACGAGAACTCCGTATTCATTGGGATGGTGTGAGGATATCAAGGGAGAGCCGGAATTCTAGAGAACGGAATCACTTACTCATCGTCGCTTGAAAGAAAATGTTTTCCACTCACACATAAAAAGGTACTTCAAGTTGGGAGTCTCCCAACCATCTTCATCCACTTTTGAGATGTTATTATTGTAAAATGAGAAGTCCTCAAGACTAGCACACCGAACTGCTGGGACCGATGTCAAGGAATTGTTATTGAGGGAGAGTTTCTTGAGTTGGGAGAATTCGTCAAGAATTTGAAACGGAAAATCCTCCAGGCGACTGTCAGAAATGCTCATCCACTTGAGCCGGTCCTTCGAAGGGAGAATGGCAGTCTCATTTATTCTCTGCACGGCAGTGTCTTCGATCCATATTTTCTCGAAAGAAACATTCCCAAAGACTCCGTAGGGGAGTTCCTTTACCATTGTGTTGTCTTTCAGCTCAAATTTCCTGCAAAGCGAATAACATTAAATAACTAATTTCGCTATCATTAACATGTTCACAGAAGTAACAAGATGTACTTGAATGCATATCGATATACAGGGACATATAAACAAATACGTGATATGGTAGCACTGGAAATACCAGCATTAGGTTCCATTGGTATGCCGTTGCCACTTGTGAATGAAGACACTAACAGAAATTGGAGAAAACTTTGAAGAGTTAAAATTCGAAAATGAAATTTTCGCACCAAAGTTGAATGGAGATCCCATAGCCATTCCTGAAAGCAGATGAGATCTGTTGCCCAGTGGTAGCTCGGGAACACTTGACTTCAGATGGAAACCTTCTGCAGGTGCAGGGCAATATGTCTTGGTTGGGGCACACCTGCTCAGACGCCTTGGAGGATAAGGAGAGGAGAATTAGGAATAGGAATGTGAATGATGGGTACATAATTGGGTGAGTTGGTTTGGGGATTGCGTTGGGACTCTTCAGGTTCCTTCATGAGATGATGACGTGGGGTTCACATATCCCCAGAAGCCTATTCAGAGGAGAAGGTATGCATATGTGTCACATTGTCAAAAACTCTCCTTAAGAATAGTCAGTGCATAAATATATTGACTCCCGATCAAAACTTTTACAAGATGTTAAAGGGGTATGTTATGTATATCCAAGAGGGCCAACTGGCTTGAAACATTCTCGGGCCCTTTTACCCGCCTGACAGGTTCACCTTTTCTCTTAGATATGATGAGAAAGATGTCTCTCGCATCTCCTTCCGCTTTCCAATCAAACAATACCCAGATCAGATAGCTATTAAAATGATGTGTTCTGATTGGAGTTAAGAGGGACAGTATATTTCTATTGTATATATGAAGGGACATTTTCCCTTTCAGAAAATAAGTCGTTCGTGAGCCGAATTCGGGATGGATAGGGGCCGCAGGTTCGAACTTTTGATATTCGAAAGAAGAGATTCTTCCATCGATCTGTTGGAACCATTCCTTCAGTGGGGAAGGCGGAAATGTTGAAATACATTTTGAGAACTCTGCGAGGATGAGGCTTAGGTAGAATACTTGGGAACTTGAATACCTACATTACTTGCGAGCCTATCTTCGTAGGAGATGCAAATCATCTCTAAGATTGTTTGTATCCCTCACTCGCCTTTGAAGATTGTCAGATCTCCCAGTACTTCAGTTTGCGACTGATTTTGTCCAAGGGTGAGTGGACGAAGGCCTAAGAAACTAAAAGTAACTCTTTGCTTGAGAATCCAGTTCAAAGAGTCCATTGATGAAGTCCTTACCTTGGTTTTTCATATTTTTGAAAACATGAACGAAAAAGGAAACTGAACCTGCAAGAATGAAACGAAGAGTGACGGGTGACCATAACATGAATGGAAAGAAACGGGTTAGAACCTTCACTAGAAGATTTCTCTGATGAGTTTCTACATTGACGCATACAACACCATCCAATGAGGGTCCCATTGTCGTAAGATCTGTCTCATTCTTCCACTCCCCTCTCGCAACGAACTGGAGGGCTAACCTTCATGTGTATGTGACTGCGATGTGGCAGTTGAACTGTCTTAAGCCGTTCACATCCAACTTTAGATATCAATTTAAGTTTCGCATAAAAAGATCCCTGGGCACTAGGTTACCCACCCCCACATTTTGTTCGCTTTAAATATTTTTCATAAAAAAACTAAGCTACGTTTAATGTTACTAGAATGTAAATAATTTAAATCATTGGTTTTTTCCTTATTCATATAGCATGTATATGAATTTCCAAGTTATTTCGATCGTATTTTTATCAGGAATTTTCATTTAAAAGTTTTCTTAGAAAATGCATTGAAAACGTGTCCTTTTTACTTATCACAGGATTTTCAAATCTTCGGAATGTTTAAGCATCAGTTTGCTAGATCTTTTGGAATACTTTTGGCGATTTTTTGTGCCTTTCCGAACCGTTAAAATACTATCTTTTATATTGCAATTTGGTATAAGGCAGTTTCATAAATAAAGTGACACCAGAATGAAACTTCAATTCTTATCCCGTTGAATTTTATAGTGGAAGCACTTTCGAAGTCCCACAAATCTTTTTTCAAACTCGGACTCGGTTGAGTTCTTCATCTATATGATGTTTCGAGAAACATATCATATTAACGAATTTGCTTGCCATTTGCGCAAACAAACTGTTGTTGCGCAAACCGCAGGTGCGGCTCAGGTCGAGACAGGAATTCTTTAATACCCTAAAATTAAGGAACTCTCCACCTCGACACGTGATATCGAAATGGGCGAAATCGCCTCTTGATATCACTATCTTGAATCTTGAATCTTTAATCAAACACGCCATCGACGCGCCTTCGGTACTCTATTAACAAAGGAAATTATTTATGCATTTGAAGCATTCCTTTTCGAACCTCAACGCTAATGATGCGGTGAAGCCCCTTGGTTCATGGGTTTGGCAAATCTCGCGCCCTTGTCTCGCTTCCGTTAAGATTGAGGTTGGGTTTTAAGTTCATAAAAGGTGAATCTATTCAAAAAATTTTCTCGTTACTACATATTGAATGTACTCCCTGCCTTTGGTCATCCCATTCTGCATATGATTAGATCTTCACCTCAATTTCAGGACGGAAACAAATAATAGGTTAAATGGATTATTCCACCAACGGCTACATTAGTTCTTGGATTAAACGAGGGGTGTCCAACTGGTTGGACGCCCTTCGTTCGGACACCCCTGGGTTAAACTCTTCTTTAAGGAAACGAGCTACTGCACCTCTCCAGTGAAAACGAGCAGAAACCAAAATAAGGAATGTCGTGTTCTAATTTGGGGATACATATTCTAGGTAATTAAAATTTGTAATGGATTTCGTGAAAAAGTATTTCTGACGTAAAAAGTATTACCTGATTCCAATCCGAATGAATCTCAGTCCATCAAGCTTTCTATGAAAACACGCATGTTACGACTGGCGTCGAGTTAAATATATTGGTTCAAATTCTTTTTCACGGCTTCGTTGCTGAGGAGAAGTTTTCTCGGCATGTACACCGTTTAAAATTATTCATAAATATTTTATAAAACAAAGTGAATATTCGCGTCGAGGAAACTTCATTGAACACGAATGACGAAACCTTCACCCAGTTTCTTCTAACCAAGCAACGCACAACAGTGAGATGCTTCTAGGAACCTTGACACAGGCGATATGGAGCTGGAGACTGCTTGAGATGAATGAATCGTAGCGTGCCTCTGCCTGCATGACTGACAGAGCCACTTCCCAGCCGTGCCTGCTCAATATCCACTGGGCATCGATTACGTGCAAGGAAAGGAATGGTGAAGGTCGTGGGGTTGAAAAGCTGTAAGGTTCAGTCGTCCACGCGGGCATGAATGGAACACTTTTCCCCAAAAAATCTTCGAGTCTTCTGAGAAGACAGAGTGAATCAGATGACGATACTGCAAGAAGTCGGTCTTCTCTGAAGCCTTGCCTTGCGTGTTTACATAGTTTCGGAAGAAGGACTGCTTTTTGTTTATTTGCTAGTGACACAGTGAAGCGAATTCCAGGTAATCCATGAAGAAAGCCAGGAGAAGATATGAGAGTTTTTTTTTAAAGAGGCTATTAGAAGTTGAGCACTTTCCGATCCAACGTCAACTGCTCTGAGGCATTTCTATGCGGTACAAATTCGTGCGCGTTTGTTGCACAATTTTCGGAATCAACTTGGAACTTCGATTTGCTAATGCCTTTTTTAACATCCTCACTCTCGCTGGGACTCTCGGTACTCCTCCACGACTTCAATTTATAAAAACTATTGAATGGTTAGTTGTACTGAAGGTAAATGATAGAACAAGTACACTATAAGTAGAACATTTTCGCCGATTCCAACTGGCAAAAATTGCAAGCCCATCGGGTATTTCTGAGAGAACCAGGAAAACACACCACAATCCTACAGATCACTCCTTGATACAAATAAATAAATTTCTGAATAGGATACCAAACGGATCTAAGAGCAAAGCCACGGGAGTATTCCAGACGAGAGCGAGAAAGAGACAAAGCTGAGAAGGGTTAACCGCGTAGCACTCATGTTATCAATGGAAGTGGCATTCAAGACCTGCAACAGATCAAACAGTTGTTTGACACGAGGGTGCTTTTCTCACACCAGCCCCATCATAAAGGCCACAAACCATGATGACTCGATGCAAATATTTTCGACTGCTGAGTCCAAAGAATTTTACCAAAAATCGGCAAGAGGAATTCCGAGTGCTCGTTATTTTAGGATTTTTCCGTACAAATGAACACTCTCACGTTCATCCTCCTGGTATAAATGACATGAAACAAGTATTTATGCCATGGATTTCCGGTGGAAACGTTGGCATATAAGGCCTGGACTCAGGCATATTATGGAAGGGTTGTAAGGAAAGTTAGCTTTGAAAGCGGTGGGAAAACAAGGAAGACCTATCATGGTTCCGCCCTGCCCTTGAAAATAAATCTAAAGGTTTAGGTACTGGAAATATTTTTATTTTAATATGAACTGGAAATATTAGCTCCATATTTATGGAGCTAAAATTGCAAACAATAATATTGCCTATATAGGCAATTCCATGGTTATGCAGTAAACTGCCCCCAACCAAGACGCGCAGATAGAGTAAAATAACCTATTTTTGGCCCGATTCTGGTCGAAAGCACCAAAGGGCAGCAAGAACCCCCCCCCCCCCTCCCGAGAAGTCTGAAAACAGAGGTCACCATCCCTGTGAACCTAAAAACCCATATATACCATGAGTTGCTTAATTCAATGCGAATTCGTTGACAATGTCGGACATCATATTAGTGAAACTTACATTAAAAACAAGTACTTTATATTGGGGTTGTGCGTAATTGAAGGTGCAAGCATTGTAGGTATAAAAAAAAGAAAGTCTAAGAACTTATCCACCACATAGGTAAGTTTTGAACAGACATCAGTAAAATATAATACATAAGTAAAAATGTGATATATGTTTGCCCAGTCTTTTTCTGAATCGGATAGTAGTGTGTCAATGTGCTTAAGAAATTACGATTTTAGAATTTATCCAGTAGAATTCATTTTGAGTAATTAAAAAAGTGTTTTATTTTTTCAAAGCTATATATTTATCTTTCTAAGATATCCTATGATTTAACAGGAGAAGAGGGGAATCATAGGGGAGTGAAAGTGAAATAGGAAGTATGCCGATATCGACTCCCATATGAATACGAAGATAAGATTAACTACTTGTACTAGGTTGTCGGACCAATATTGTTCATTGTGTGCCAAGAACAACGGAGTGCAAATGGTTAAATAGCTTCTCTACATGTTGGAATGAAGATAGTGAAAGGATTGTGTTTCAGGGTGATTATTCATTGTGCCATTCTGAAACACTATGGAAGAATCTCAATCCAGAAGGTAGGATATCCCGAAGATTTATCAATAGTTTATAGCTTGTCGAAATGAAACACTTCACCCCTTTCCGATGGGGGATAACACATATGCAGTATACTTGAGGGGGAAGATTCATTCTGGCTGCTTTCTACTTACTTATCGAAAAAAGAATAAACATATTGAGAGCCAAATCGATCCACTCTGGAATCGCAATTGCAAAAGGATATGGTTTCAAATTAAATTTTGATCTGAACAACTAGTATTCGTATATTTCTAGGGAAGGAGTACCTTACAAGTAGGGGTAATTTTACAATATCGCAAATATGATACGCGTGCTTTCCCAGATTTATCGTAACTTCATACGCATTTTCCCCATCGCATCAACAGGTTATGAAAAACAAGAAGTGGGGAAATGTTTATGGCAAGTCTCTATCTGTTGCATTTCAATAATTACGGTTCAAGCACATCCATGAACAGTTTTTAGGCCTTGGGGAAGATACCCAACCATAGGCAAAGGTGGAGGAAACTTCCAACGATTAAGCCTGTGTAACGAGATGTACATTCTTGCAAGAGTGAGGCCTGTGCTAGTTCATGGCTGTTCTTTCCTTAGGGTTAGTGGGGTTGTATGCCTCCTGGTCTATCACAGGATATTTATCTTGACCCGACGTGAATACATGTTGTGTTGAAGCATATGGTCCTATTGTTTGCATACAGCTGCGTTCTTCATTTCGTTTTATTTCTTATTTCTTCTCACTGAAGGCATCTAACCACCTTATCAAAGCCTGTCACGCGACAGGAAGCTAATGCAATAGCACGTAAAGCATGCCCTCGAAACCTTATAACCCCACGTGTAAGGAAGTGATTCCGCTACCTGAATTTCACTCGGGAGATCCACATAACTTCCACTGCTTCCCTCTCGTCTGCTGCTACGATCGATTCAGAGAAATCTACCAATCATGCTCTGAAACTCCAAAAGTTCATGACCTTCGAACTTAGGAAACTTACCGCTGCTTCAGCTAAGGTTGTTTTGATAGAATAACCCCAAAATTCCTTCTAGTTCTTCCGCATTCACTTTTTCAGGTACCTTCTTGCTCATTTCAATCCAATTTTGATTTAATACATTTCAGAATTCGTCCCCTGAAACGGAAATTCCTGGCGATGTTGGCTCTTTCTTTGACCGTGGTCATCACTTTCGTCTACTTTACTGACTACCGTTTGACATTCCTGTTAACATCAGACGTTTGGAGGGGAAAGGATGATCCTCACAGCCCGGGGTGGCAAATCGTGTCCGGTCTCCCCTACCGGATGTACGTCTTCTCCGCTTTCTACGACCCACGGGTCGAGGCCAAGGTCAAGGTGGAGGTCATCGGAGTCGTGAAGAATAAACAAAAGCCGGAGCTGGAATGTCTTTTTAGCTACGAAGACGGGACAACTGCCCAAGTCAAGGCCGGATTTCGGATAAAAACCGATTCCCTCAGGAGTTTCACGCCTTGCTTCCTCACGTGTCCCATCGATCAAAATGACGAAAAAGTGCCCCTGTCAGTCTCAGTATTCATGGCAGGATCCAACATCAGCAACTTCTTGGAGATTCAGAAAATTTCTCTCAAGGAACGGAAAGAACTCATGGGTCTGTGCGTGAGACCGTTTCACCGAGGCTTTAATGATTTCCAGATTTTTCTTGAGTTCATCGAGTTTTACCGGCTGATGGGAGTGTCTCACTTTCGCTTTTATATTTACTCAATAGGACCTGAAATGAAATGTCTCCTGCAATCTTACCAAGAAGAGGGCATTGCCACAATTGTGGAATGGGATCTCCCTTTCAAAGAGTACGAGACCTATCTAGCCGCACAGGTGGCGGCTTCCAACGATTGTGTCTACTCGTCGATGGGTGTCTACAAATATGTCATTATTGCCGATGCGGACGAATTCATGGCCCCTAAAATCCACAATAGTTTGTGGGACCTCATGGAATATGAAACAAAGAAACACCCCAAGGCAGGCGCCCTATTGATCCATAACACTTTTTTCTACCGGCTGCGCAATGATACATCGAATGACACGCAGGACGACCCACTGATTTTTCACAAGACGACACGGGCGAAGAGAATATTTGGCGGCATTAATCGTTCCAAATATATTGTCTTACCGGACCGGATCCGCACTAC